>PVIR01000162.1:0-242519 GCA_004026965.1 Petromus typicus
AGAGGCTTCTGCCATCAGTTGCGGCTTGCTACATTACTGCTGGCTGCCTTCTGCCTGCCCTGCTATGGACTGTCTCTCCTCTGGCATGTCTCTGTGCCATGCCACCTTGGAACCAGCCGACTGTGGACTGAAACATTTATAAACTCTGAACCAAAATAAACCTTTCCTCCTTTAACTTCAGGTGTTGGACATTTTGTCTCAGCAACAAGAAAAGTCAGTGAGACAGGGCCTCACTGGACAAGAATAGAAACAGGAGAAGCAGCAAATATAAACAACTCCTTATACAGAGTTTTGCTGGGCAAGGGAAAAAAATAAAATGAATAATTGGAGAGGCATGTGGTATAACGATGATAAGAATGACTCAGTCGAGGATTGGGGATGTAGCTTGGTGGCACAGTGCCTGATACAAGCACAAGATCTCAAGGTCAATCCCTGGTAGAAAAAAAGAAAGAATGACTCAGTCCAGAGGGAAGATGATCCAACTGAGAACAGAGAAAAACTGCAGAAGCACTGACCCCAAGCAGGTTACGGGAAGAGTGCCGCATAGCCAGGCCTGACCTGGCCTGGCCTAATGCAGGATCATGGCAGGCCAACTGTCAGGCACAATAAAACAGAGAGGTCTCAGGGTCTGTGTGTGAAATCAACTCACAAGACAAGTAGATCTGGTTCAGGAGAGTGTACTTATTTCCTTCTGCTGATTCTAAGTAGCCAAGCATCTCTCTGGATCAACAGCTTTTCGAAGGAATGGGCTGTTTTAGTCTTCTCTATGTGAACACCCTGGCACACACTAAATTATTCAAGAGTTCCATCGAACAAATGCACTCTTAGAATCCAGGGGTATCAGCTGAAGCCTTACCTCATGTAGGACTTGGTAGTCAGTTGTGAACTGTGAACCCTCATTAGTATACAGAAAAAAAGAGGTCACAGCTGTCACCGAGTACATCCCATCTCCACCCTTTGCGCTGGCTGCCCTGTTTACAGGTGGGGGAAGGGCCTGGGTGTGCTCCCAGTCTGTGTGTACAGAAGGAACTCCCTATAAATTTTATGTAAGAGTCCCCAAATGGTGACTGTCAGCTACTCCTGAGACAGTGCCCCACTGACTCAGAATCAAGCACCAGTTCTGACCTGCTTGAGTGTAACTGATCCTTCCTAACAGCCAGCACACCTTATGGTACCTTATCTTCCCCGATCAAACCTGACTCCTGGGCAGGTCTCTCCAGCTTTCCAAACTTTCAGATACTCCTGCCCTGCTATTTACAGACAGCTATTTACAAAAAGATGAGAATTTATAGATTTTAAAAATAAGAATGAGATTAGAAACTAAATGTATAAAATGTAATTCAATTTCCTGAGCCCCTTTCAGAGAAAGGATATTGAAAGCAAATCAAATGTGAAATATGAGGAGCTGCATTTAAATAGGAAAACAGCAGAACACCAGCAGCAGTAACTGATGGTCATTAAAGGGGCTGCTCCAGATCCTCTGCTTCGGAGCAATGCGGCTCTGCTTCTGAACCTCAGTGTCCTCACTGTGAATGTTTTTAATAAAATAAATTTATACTTACTAAATCCACTAAAATTTGACAAAAGATAAAAATCTTTAATCTCAAACATTTTGTGAGCAGCAAAAACTGTTGAAAGAAGCCAATCTCTGCAGCAGCATGCTGAAACTAATTGGAAGAAGGGACTTCTCCTAACAAAAGTGTCTGATTAGACAAGATAACGCAATACATCTATTATATCCATTGTAACAATACCATTCACACCAAGATAACTAAGACTCTTAGCATTTCCATTATAAAAACCTGTTTTTCAACTCTGCCACCTGCCATCCATTTAAAAAAAAAAGTTCTCTCACAATATTCAAGTGTTGATCCTGGAAAAATTCTACCAACCACTCCCACTACATGTTTTTCTTCTGTAGATTATCATGCAAATATTTCAAAACTGTACTTTGTCTTTGCACATTGCACTGGTCTGATTCAAACATGAAGGTTTTACTCTGCAACCAAGGATCACAGGAACATTCATTCCAGAAATACATCAGTATGTATCTAAGTCAATGTGATACAATCTCAGCAATACACCAGAGGATTACTCTCACACCAACAGTACGAGTTAACAGCTAGTTTTGATACTGAAGACAATACTGATAGTATGTTCTTTACCTGACTTGAGTAAAAAAACTAATGAAAATCTAGGAAAACAAACAAAAAAAATGCAGAAATGAAGAATCAGATAAAAGGAATTAAACTTGTGGCAAAGAAAAGCAGCTCCACTAAAGAAGAGATAACAGGGAAAATGGGTTAAAATATATCCTATCTGCACACTCCATTAAACAAACGCCCAAGTATGGACTGCACCTACTTCTCACATAAAATTTAACCCTCAGCAAAGAAGGAAGTGTTTTATACCTGTACTAAAGCCTACATAAAGTCTTTCTTATTGCACGAAACTCTTATTCAATTATCCTATTCTGGATAACAAACCATCACTTGGAGATACTCAACAATATCCTCAAAGAAGGATATTTGAAACCCGAAGACATTTCCTGAGAGACAGTGGCTCTGGAGGCCTCAAGTCCTCCACAGGACTCCCCTCAATCAGTACAGAATGCAGTAAAAGCAGTCAAGAGAGTTAACCCTCACTTGAGCAAATACTGGATTTCACTGTAAATTAACCTTCCAAAGACTGTTTTTTGTTTTTGTTTTTTTTTTTAAGCATTGTGAGTCACGGTCAAGATCAACATATATCCTTCCACAGAAGAAAAGACAAAACCAACTATGGTTATGACTATCGACACCTAGGACAAAGTGTCCCATGACCACATCATGAACGGATTCAAAGCATCCTGGATTTCAAAGAAAGTCAAATGGATCTAAGTCTAGAAAATTATTCTAGGCAACTCAAAAACTGGGCCTAAGAAGAAAATTCCTTATATTGAAGATGCTTTTGAGGAATTTAAATAAAATAAAGAAAACTAACATTTTTTAATTGTTTCATACAATTTTAAGTGTATTTATGGAACTTACTTAAATATAAAGGTATCTGACAATTTAATTTTTACACCAAATTATATATATTCGAGTTAGCCAAAATACTTTAGTGATCTCACTGGAAAATGGGGAAATCACCATATATGGGAATCATCTGTATGTATCATCTGTAGTAACCCAAAATAAATTTTTTTTTAAATTTTTTAATTTGGGACAGGGTCTCCCTTTGTAGTTCAGGTTGGCCCTGAGCTCACCTCAAACTCACATTATAGCAATCCTCCTGCCTCTGCCTCCCAAGTGCTGGGATTACCGGCATGAGCCACCATGCCCGGCACTGTGGTATGTGGTACTGATGGCTGCTGGGCATGAGTCTCCACGCCCAGTATTGTATGTGGTACCCGGGGATCGAACCCAGGTCCTTGCTCTCGCAAGCCAAGTGCCGGAACCACTAAGCTAAATCCCTGGCCCCAATAAAATCTTTTTTATATTCCATCAGTACATAGCATAATACCTCATTTTTAATATACACTCAAATGTGGACAATTATGTCTTATAAATGAAAAGTTCACTATAAAATGTCTTGAAAAAAACAATCAGAATATTTTATGGGTTACATTTGTAAGGAAAATACTCCATCTTCAAATGTGAACTTCTTGTGTCTATTTTCTAATACATTTTTTGCATATGAATGTACATACTTCAAAAAAGAAGTGCTTTCCAAACACAGGATATATAAGAAAATTTTGTTATATTTTTCCAACCATGCTTAATCCTTCATCCACGTACAGCACACAGCAAAAGCTAGATAACTTTAGATAGAGCCAGAAATGGCTAAATCAAAACTGGGTCTTAGGACTATGGATTCAGCTCATAGTTCCAGCACCTGCCTTGCAAGTGCCAAGGTCCGGGGTTCAATCCCGGTGACCACATACAACAATGCCAGGCATGGAAACTCACGCCCACCAGCAATCAGAACTATGTACCACAGTACTAGGTGTGGTGATTCATGCCTGAAATCCCAGCACTTGGGAGGCAGAGGGAGGAGGATTGCTGTGAGTTCAAGGCTGAGCTCAGGGCTAGCCTGAAACTACAGAAGTTAAACTTGACCTGTCTCAAAAAAAAAGGTGTTAAATGTTGTGACATTATTTACTGACTTGTATTTTTCCACAAAAGGCAAACCCTGTAGTTTTAAGACATTATAAACTATACATAATACCAAAACTGGATCCCATTTCAATAATTACTTCAGGCAGTTAGTTTTATCTAGGATCTCTGAGGCTCAGTTCTGAAGGCTGCCTGGGAAGCTGTCATCCCGACCCTGCTGTCTGTCACTACTGAGGGCACTTTACACCAACATTTAATGAGGACAAGAATTAAAAAATGAACATTAATGAAACTTGTAATAAATTAAGAATTACTAAAGGGTATATAAAATTTTTCTTCAAGTATTTGCTAACAAAATAAATTATACTTGACTTGTCCAGCACATTAGCTTAACATTATCTTCAAATGATGACCAATTTATGAGAATGACGGGCCGGCTTCACCTCTACCCTCCACGGTGTCACACACAGTTCTCAGTTCCACGGCACACACACGCACTGCACAGGCCCAACCCAAACAACTCCTTGGAAATCCACAGAACTACAAGATTTCTTACCAAACCAACATAGGCATCTATCTTATTACCTGAGTTAGCATGGGGAAAAATTACTCCTTTATGAAATAATTATGTATTTAAAACAATCTTCACCAAAGAGCAGGTAGATATCTATTAAAACACATGAGAAACGCAGTCCTTTTTTCAAGTTTAACACAGTGCAACACAAGTCAAAAAAAAAAAAGTTGATGGCAAAAAAGTAAAACAGAGCTTAAGTATATAAATAAAGACACACAGGGGATTGTATGGATGGCAAGAATGAGAAAAATGAGAATCAAGATGTATCACATATCAGGTACAAATTCAATGCTGAATGTGATCATCATGTCTGTATAAAATGTACCAATAAAGTATTATCAGAATTCCATTTAAGTTTTCCACAATTTCCCCTCTCCCGGATTAGCAGAAGGTAGGCAAGTGAGCTACCATATCCAGTCTCAAACTACAAAGAAAACCAAGCTTCCCCAGGAAAAACTCATCATGACAAAAGCAAAAGCAAAAAGTTAATTCCAATGAAACAGAGCTAACCATGAGCTCAACAGAAACAAACAAAATTTCTGGTGCACTGATACAAAAAAAAAAAGGAAGAAATAATGTGTTATCCAGAATGCTTTACACATAGCTAAGAAAAGTAACAGGCAAAAACAAGCCAACTTTTTACCTGGAAAGAACAGGTCTGATAACAAAAACAAGTTATTTATTTTAATTTTTTGAGACAGGGTCATGTTTTGTAGTTCAGACTGGCCCTGAACTCACTATGCAGCACAGGCCAGCCTCGAACTCACAGTATTCCTCCTGCTTCTGCAAAGGAGTTTCATCTTTAGACAAAAGTAAACCTCCATGAGAGACAGGGGCTGAGGGAACTCTGAAGGCCCAAGTCCTGTGTCCAGGGAAGCAGTCTGCGCATATGCCAGGATAGGGGCGCTGTCCACCCGACACCAGACCAGACCTTCCCCAGCCCATCTACGTCACAGGGGAGGACGTTAGCAAGAATTGCAAAGCTTACTCCCAAACCAAACGACCAGAATTTGTGTGCTGGCCTCTAACAGCATATTACTATACGTGCCATCTTCTTTTATTCTCATCCCCCTGCTACTCTATGAAACTGATACTATTCTCCTAACAAGCAACCAAATGTCATGGACTTTCTTGGTGCTTGAAAATAATTGAAACCCCAAATATTAAATCCACAAATGTCAAGGACCTACTGCAGGGGCGCCCAAGCACCCCGTGTGGTAATATGATATGCTCAGCTCCACTGGCCACTTCAGACACATGTGTACTCAGAGCTCTCCCTGCTACCTCTCACCCCCAAAACCTTCAAACAAGTAGCCAAAACCTCCAATCCACTACAAGTACAGGCTTGAATAAGCAAAAGTTGGTTGTGCAATTAGCTTTGTTGAGGCTTAAAATGCATTATTGCCAGAGATCTCAAACTGTAAATTATCTCTTCCAAAATACACACACACACACACATGCGCACACACACACATGAATGATGCAATGTTCAGACTTCATAAAGTTCCAATCACTAAATCTGCTTCATATTGCCACCTTTAAGAAACACACACCCAATATCACCACCTAGACCAAGAACGATGAAGGACTGGTAGGTACGAGAGACACTGCAGCATACCACATAGTGATTAAAAGCACAGGTTCAGAAAGCTCACAGTTCACATTAGAATCCTAGCTTTGTCTTTACTATCTGTGCCTCTCTGGTCCAGTCTCTTAGCCCTGTGGTGCCTAGTGCCCACATGTAAAAGTAGAATTAAAAAGAAAAAAACTCCCCCTTGAGTTGCAAATTTATATACCCAAAGCAATGAGGAAAAGGAACGGTACATCAAGTATCAGATAAACCTCAGCGAAACAAAAGCTATTCACGCAAACTCCAAACTGAGACTCAACACAACTATTCACTAATATGAACCAACTTCTTCACAACCAGTGTAAGAGGAACTGTGGTGCGTGCCTCAAATCCCAGCACTGTGGGAGGCTGAGACAGGCAGACCACGGGTTCCTTCCCACCTTGGGAAAGTAATGGACTTAATGAGACCCAGTTTCAAGAGTTGGGTGGGGATGTCACTCAATGTAAAAGTACTGGCTTCACAACCCAGTACCAGAACAAACAAACAAAAGGGACCTACAATGCAACTGCACCAAATGCGTGTACAATGCTTTTCTTCTGTTGCCCTTGGACTATACTTTCCTCCTGATTTATGATTTAAGCTCATCAACACCCACCTTGAACAGAGCTTAGTCTTGAGGAAAACAATCAGAATCTGACATTTTCACTGCTTTATAGAAACAGTAAGTCCTTCACTGATGTCAAGACTTTCACTGAACATGTTGCCATAAAGAACTGAGCAAATAAACAACTGCAGAACAAAAGTAAGGTAACAAGTGCACAGCAGCTAGTTTCAGGGCCAGCACTCTACCAATGCGACTCGTTATTAATTCAACTAACAAGTCTCCTATGAAAAGTGCTTCTTGATCTTCTGGCTTTAAGGTAAAAAATAAATCTGTTTGACCCCTAGTATATACACTTTCTTGTTGCCAGAAATAGAACTTATGCATGCAATGAAAGGGATAAATCCCCAAATTATTATTTTTGGCAAAAGCACCCAGACACAAAGGCACATGCCGCTGGTTCCAATTTGTGACTCTCAAAAATAACCGGGGACAGAATCAGAGCAGCCAGTGCTGAGGGGAGCGGTAACAAGGACCAACAGGGCTTTCTGGAAAGCAGGAACACTTCCTACCCTGTCTGAGGTGACAGTAACATGGGAATCATAGGGATAATGCAATGGACCAGACAATTCAAGAGTTATACTTTGTACTGCAAGTCACTGTACCTGAATGTTTTAAAAGTTTTAAAAGTAAATGCATCAGTGTATGTTCTTCAGAACTTAAGAGTAGAAATATACACACTTAATTTAAGGCATGGAAGATTAATTTCTTGGAAAGTAGAGTTAAAGATGTATAAGTGATGGTCAAAAGAAGACAAGTATCCGTGTCTTCTGTTTATTACAGCTACACCTAATAATAAAACCTTTCCCTCTCGTTCCTCTTTATATACATCTCCCATCTCTGGCGCCCTCATCCACTCCTCCCTCTGGTCTGTAGTCTCCGCTCAGACTCCCATCCTAAGAGGGAACAAAAAGAAAGACTATGAATACTCAATCAAAACAGCAATGTTTTTATTAAATAGACTGGCAGCTGTGTGAGCAGAGACTTGTAAATGCATCTGCTCTGCAGGATTTTATGTTTAATTCAATTTGTTCAAATCAGAGCAGCCAGGCCCTCTAACTATGGGCTAGACAAGGAAGCAGTTCTGCTCAACAGAACCCTCCATCAGAATGGTGTTTGTTCGAAAAGAACTGCACCTATTCACTCATTCCGTCCCTTATGCAACGAGCGCTGAGGGAGCACCTATTCCATCCCAGCTATTATGTGCAGGGCTGGGGACACAAAGACCAAGAACAGCCTGTGAGAGGTGACAGACAGCTGAACAGATGGTTCTAATACATTGGCAGGTTCAATAATACACAGAGGCCTGGGGTAGTACCGTGAAAGCAGAGAGCAAGGGAAGATTTCCTTTGAAGGCTAAAGCTCTTCTGGAGTTTAAAAAAAAAAATAAAATAAAGGCAGAAAGAAAGAATGGAAAATATACTCCCACCCAAGCCCGACCCCATGCAAGGGGGCTTCAGGGTGCAGAAAATGTTTGATTTCTAAGTCTGGGTAGGTGGCATCCAGCCATCCCTTATCTGATTTTTTAATGCTTTTTTCTTTGTCAAATATTTCATAATAAAACTTTTAGAGCAGTAGCATCTGTAGACTGGGAAAGCCTTCAGCCCCGCGGCTCCCACTACCACACAGGCAGCTTGCAGTCGCCAGAGTCAGGGCCCAGACCTGAGGGAAAGGGGAACAGACACACACTCAGGGGTCCTGTTGTGACAGCACCGCAGGTCTACACCAGCACAAGAGGACGGCCTGGCAGACAGCTAAATACACGATGGGAAACAAAAATTTCAGAAACACAAGATGGGTATACTCCAATTTCACTGCATATAGACAAAAATAAAACATATAGTTTTGCCATGGAAAAAAAATTAGTTGGAAAAAAATCTGACCACATTGCTACTGACTACTGTTCCTCCAGCAGACATCTGTCGGCCACCGGCTCCATGTCACACGCATGTACAGACAAGATGGAAGCTCCTGCCTCGAGCCACAGCCCCCCAGGACAGGGGGCGGGCCTGCAGCACAGCAAGGCCCAACTCACATCCTCGCAGGCTACACCCACAAACGCATTGATTACCCGGAAATAAAGCACTAGGGTAAACTTAATGCAATGAAATGCTGGAAATACTGAAGACTTGAAGCTAATAAGATAACCAATTTACCAGAAAATCCCATAAACTCAAAAATTAAAACTGCATTGTACTTCACAATACTTGGTCATGATATTTTCAATAATAAGGAAAGAAGGACTGTTCTATCCTGTAAACTTCACACCATCTCAGTAGCACCACCTTAATGGGGTGAGAAATCTGACAAAATTGGGGAACTCATTTAAACAGGATGTCACTGACTAAGGTGGCACACACCCACAATCCTAGCACTCTGGGAGGCTGAGGCAGAAGGATCTCAAGTTCAAGCCCAACCTGGGTAACTCAGTAACTTAGGGAGACTCTGTCTCAAAATTAAAAATTAGAAATGGGCTAGTGATGTTGTTTAATGCAAAAGCTATGAGTTCAATCCCCAGCACTATCAAAAAACAAAACACATGAGTCTTTAAAAAAAGTAAAATTCTCATGACTAGAGGGTAACATGTTTGCATGTTTAATTTAACTTCGCCTCTTCTTATTCTTTTACTGTTCTCTCAAACACTGAAGAATTTAGAATCAAGGTTTCAGAATCTTCAATTTTCCAGCCCCCAAAAGTAAATGTTTTATAAAAAAATCAAATCTTATGCATATACGTGTCTATAGCTCAGTGAATGCAAGGTACTTGAGAGATTCATCTTTTCCAAACCTGCTGTCCTCTCTTCTCTGAACCTACAGTTCCGTGCAATAAGAACAATACTGCTCCTTCAAAGCCCCTCCTCCCCACTCCTGAGAGTGTAGAGGTAAAGAGGATGCGTGATGTTCCGATAGAGTGTGTTGCCATGGAAATGACTAGGTTGTTCCTGAGGAAGCACCATGACCTCACTGCAAATGAAAACGGAAAAGGATGATTTCTGAGGTTTCAACTGAGAGAAAAATTAATGGCGAGGAAAAAAAAGGGCGAAAAACTAAACAGACAATCTGGAAAATATTGCAATGTCAAGTGCTAAACTGAAGTGTGTTCAGAGAACCTTTAAAAGCTTTGACCTCCCCAGCAGGAATTCTATAATAAAAAAAGATAATGTGAATGTAAAGAGAAATTATACAAGTAACTTGCTCCTGTGGTTTCGGAATAAATACCACCTCAATCCTGACAGATTATTAGCAAAATCCCATGGCTTTCTGTGCCATGTTATAAAACTAAATCCACACCATACTTTCTTCTCCTAAAAGCGGCCCACATTTTCCTCTTTCCCCCCTTTTTCTTTCTGTGGTGCCCCTGTTTACACAGCTTATCCCTTATCACACTGACAAGACTGGGAACCACAGCAGATGGTCCCCCCAGACATAATTCTAACAGGTTTTTTGTGCAAACAAAAGATAAAGAAGGCTGCAGCAATGATTTACTGATATCTGAAGTTGAAGACTGACAAAATACAAACTGCTTTTTTCTTACTGTTTGAACTGTTTATCCTTTAAACTACTAAATAAGATAGATATGGCCAAAATTAAATGAGATTTCAAAACTACAAAACCAAACACCCCATTTTAACAGCCATTAAGTTCTGTCTTTGAAGTAACAGTGTTCTAAATCACATTTTTAGAAAACATTTCCCTCCATTCCCTTTGTACCAGCAAAAGAGAAAAATATTTGTAAATTTTTGTCTTATAAATTCTATTTAACTGTTATGTTGTGAAATAAACTGTTCATCTGGATTCTTCTTAGGCAAGGAAAATGCATTAGAATTGAAAATTCCCGAGTATTTTCTCAAAAAGAGCACAGTGAACGATAAAGTAACCAAACCAATTCTGAAATCTTGGTTGCAAAGGTAAAACCTATTCCATTTCAAAATAATCCACTAATTAAAGATAATACAACACGCATTGGAAAATCCTTCCCCAAGTTACTCACCCTTCAAGATTAAAGACTGTTTACACACTGTAAAACAGAAGCTCCTCCTGACCATATAATGGCAAAGAGCACTGTTTTTAATGGTATACCTGAAAGTCCAGCAAGGGGCCCAAATGATAATATATAATGAAACTGACAAGCATCTGAAATACACAGCCGAGACATTAAGCAAAAATACACCAGACAGACCCACAGGGCTCTTTTAATGTAGGTCGTGATTGTCAGACCATAGCAGAAACATAGTGACCCTTGATAAAAATTAACCTTGATTATATGTAATCATGTGCATAGCTTGCTCTGGGTCCCCAGTCCTCTTAAGTAAATCCATAAGGTTTCAAGAAGTGGCTATCACAGTTGGTTACATACTACTCTTTACCAAAGAAAATGTCTGCCCTAATGCATTTTACCAGTGAAGGTACAGGTGACCAATTATCAGAAAAGTTCAGCTTCCAAAGAGTCCATGCCCAGGGAGGATTATGTCATCTAACTTTAATGGCTAATTTCTGTTGGGGATTTTTTTTTTTTTTGAAAAATTATAAAAGAAACTTAAGACCAGGAACAACAGGCCCAATCATAACATATTCATTTTTTGTCAAAATCTTCCACAAAGTCCCTGAGGGAGAGGTGGTATGTAAATGGCCTGTTCTCCAGTTAACCCATGCTAATGCAATTTTTTAGGTAACTTGACGTAAGAACAAAAATTCTCCAGGTAGAACAAAAATGAACACGTTCATGTGATGAAGACGATTTATGCACAAACAGCTAGTTTACTCAGGTAACAAAAGCATACCAGTCAGAGCTGGAAATCAGAACCAGTTTGAGCCAGCTAGTCACACCGCCTTCTACAGCCACGGAGTAGATGTTTGATTGTGCTGGCCAGCCAGCTATTACACAGAACTGAAAACGGGAGCGAATGGGAGAGAGTGCTCCAATCAGTGCAAATCCATTACTACTGTGAGAACACTGGGTCAAGCAGTGCAGCTCTGGAGGGCATACATCACTCAGTGCAAACAATAGGTGTTCCCTGTACAATGTTTCCAAATCCAATCTAAAGCCACTGTACCATGGGCAAAGCACATATTTTTCTGAGGACAGGGATATCCAAGATTCAGAAAATGCTAAGTGTATTAAATGTAATCTAACAACTGTTATTTGATGTTCTGTCTCCTAAATCAAATAGTCTATTTCTGAACAGAAAACATATTCTGTCACAGGAGAAATCAATTTTGATTTTTACAGAAAAATGATGGCATGTATTTTAACTCTAACTGGATATACAAAAAAAATGCTGATGCAAGAAATGTTTCAAAAATGCAACATATTCTTCTTGAACATAATGTATTAGGTTCACTTCCACCTGCCATCTTTTGGTAGCATGAAAATTCTAACTGTAATATGTTTAGTAATAAATATAACAAGATTTTTCTTTGAAATTAAAGTGTTAAGAAAACTTCGCACACAATTTCCAGTAGTTTCACTATGGTCACTATACACATATTCTTAAAAGGTAAATATCAAACACTGACAAGCAAGGTAAGATAACAACACTGAAATCCATAATGGAAATTTCCAATCTGAAAAAGCAGATCTAAGGATTTTAGGTTTTTTTTTTTTTTTTTTTTTTTTTGGTAATGGCAAACAGGAAATGTGTAACAATGAGTTATGCAACATGGTCCTTAAAATCCCAAACTTTCTAAATGTCATCATATTAGGAGGAGACTCTGGCTACAAGCTAATTTAATACTTAAATGTTAATATAATTTCCCCATTACTACAGCTGCCATGAGTGTTTTTTTGTTTTGTTTTTTTTACTGAGGAAAAGAAAAACATGATAGTGTGTAAGAAAGAAAAGAAAAATCCTCTCAACATCACTGTAACATAGATAACCAGACACACTATGTATTTTTCTGTCTAGTGTTTTTAATTACCATTGTTTTCAAAAATTTATTATCATTTGATCAAAATAAAATACAGAATTGGCTTGTTAAAGAAAATAATGTAACTGAAATCAGGCTAATCTTGCAAGACATATTTTTTAAAATGTTAATTTTACATAAATTACATAAAGGTTAAATCCCAATCAAAGTTCACTAATTTCTATAATGTAAAAGACGTCACAAAAACAGGACTGAATAAATCTTGTTACAAATACTGCAATGTGGACCCATATGTATGATTAATAAAGTATAAGAAAGCACTCAGCATTTCTATGTAACTGCTTCTGAAGGATTCTTATGGAATGCACACATTGGCTGAACTTAAAGTGTTCAGGTTTTAAACATTCATTTACTTTGACTATGTGCATGTCAAAATGAAAGATTGCTGTCTAGATCCAGACAGGCCGTATTAATATTGAACACAGGCATTCACTTCAGGTCAGTAGTCACTCCAAGTCAACTTCAGCAGGTGGTAAAAGTAATGTACTCATTAAAATGTATGTGTTACAAGGTTATCTCCCCAAAACAGCTCTCAAATAGAGGTAGCCTTGAAACTTAAGCATTAGATATGCTAGAACCAACCTCTAATTGTCACAAGTCTGGAGAAAATTGAACTCGCTCTTGCTACCTAATAACCAATATAGTTGGCTGCTTTCATCAGTATCTTACAAGAAGTCAGAGAATTGAATTGTATACAGCTAACATGGATGCCGCCAACAGAGTGAAATGCTCTTCAAACCAAGCCATACAGAGACCCGAGCTTCAGTCCACATCAACTGGCCAAAGAAGGGATTTGCCCTCATTTTGGATACCTTCCTGTATTTCTCAACGAAGTGAAATTTCACTCTTTTTATTTCTATTAATTCTATTCAAATTATCTTTCTCTTTTATGAGATAATCAATTTCGAGTCTTCAATATGAAGGAATAAAGCTCAAAAGTGAATAGGCCTTATTATCAAAAATGATTTTTTCCCCTCAAAAAATTGAAATTATACCTTACTTTCAGTACAGACAACACCACCAATACCTGGCAGCTCAAATGCTTTTTAAATTGCTTTTTACTATCAGGGATAAATACTTTCCACTTTATACCTGCTACACTTAAACAAGATTATTCTCTAGCTAAGTCTGTTGCTTTTCTCACTCCCAAATCAATTCATTTCCATTAAGAGAATCTACTGCTTCCTTATAACAATTGAACACAAACTTATTTTCTTTACAGTGTTTTCTCCTTGGGGGGAAAAAAATGCTGGTCTACCTTATACATAAAAGCAGACAAAGCCCCCAGATTTGCGATTAATCATTTCACATTGCTTCATTTCCTCATTATCCACCCAATTACTAGATAAGCAAACAGGAAGAGAACAGGTCAAGAGAGATAGGGGAAATAGAAGTCTTCTTACAAGGGTGGGACTCTATCTGTCTTGTTCACTGCTGAATACACAACAGGCGTTATGATGAGTATCTAATGAAGTGATAAAGAACCAGAGAACACTGGAGTTCAACTCACTCATTTATGAATAAATCGAGGCTGGGGAAGATGAAGTGGCTTGGCAAGATCTCAAGGTAAGTTGGTCAGTCACATGTGGTCTAACTCAACAGCTGCTCCCATAAGACTGGATATGTTCTCATTGTTTCTCCTATCTATAGTACAGTACTTATTTTCAAAGATCACCATAACTCTTTCTAGAAATTCAGCCAGGCTTTGTTTATCAGAAATAGAGGTGGAAAGTCATCCCTTCCCAATGAAGGACTAGTGTTTCAAAAAAAAAAAAAAAAAAGAAAGAAAAATCCCCTGTGGCAGACTACATTTTGGAAGTTTTTTAAGATTTAATGGGAAGACAGGACAGACAGACCAAAAGTAGGAAAGAATAATAAAATTAAAAGAATAAACTAAGGAAGGCCCTACCAGTATTTTAAAACTGAGCACAGTAAAGGCATCACAAAAAGTGATGGGTGATGTTTCACCTTCTTCTTTGTGAAGATAGATGCTGTCCTTCTAAGGTTCTCTGATCATCTCTCTTTCTAGAGAATTCAGCACTCTCTTCTACAGTTTCACTCAAATTTAAGTATACTTCTATAGACATGCAGCAAGGAAGACTACATTTGAGCTTTCATTTTATCTGAGCATTTTTAAGTCCAATCCACTTCTTTCTACAGCACGACAGATTCCATTTTCCGAAGAACCACAAGCCCAAGGAACCTAGGACACAATTTTGTCCCAACTTTCAGCTATCAGATGCCAAGTGTCAAATCCAGAAGTAACACTGTGCAAGGCTAAATGGTTAAAACCTCTACATGTGGCCTACCAGCCATCTCTCTTCGTTTTTAACTTCCAATCCTCAATTTCTTCTTTCGAAATCTCAAAACAAGAAAAAATTATAATGGCTCTGAAAGGTTAACGTAAATACAATCCACTGGAATACTACACAAAGAAAAACAGCACAGGAGTAGGAGAATTCAAATGAATAGCTAGTTCATCTTCAGATAAAGGAGTCTTCCATATTCAGCAGCATCTTTAGGATTACAACCACACTGCACCAAAACTGTGCATTCTGGTCGCTGGCAGTCGGTGCTAATTAATAGGACATGCTTAGGCCTATCAGGTGGTCCGTGACCTACGCCAATAATGAAATCTAACTCACTCCAAATGTTCCTAAGCAAAGTAAAAGCATTTCTCTGGCAGGTGGCAGGAGGAATGATGAGTCAGGAAGAAATACCTAACACTGGCCAGATGCCTCAAGGAATCGCCAGTAAGAACAGGAAAATGAAAAGAACCAATTGAGGAAACTAACAAAGAACAATGTGCCTGTTTTATTCAGTCACTTTAAGCATGAAATCTATACTTACAGAGCCCATGAATCACAACATTTGTAAAGAACCAATGAGATAATTTACTTTGGTCAGGCTCACAAAAGGATCTCAAAAATTTAGGCATAACTAGAAGGCGAAAAACACTAAATTTAATTCTTTCAGGTAGTAACAACGTATTCTTTGTCTTACCTCACAGTATACATAAGAGCAACACAACAGCAAAACCACCTTTAAAATAAGTTTTATTTCCTATGAATGACATGAATGTTGATATGAATTTATTCCAAAAAGTCTATTATAGACTAAATGTATTGGTAGCACTATGACTACAAAATAGCTACCTTTGTATTCAAGTTCAGCCTAATGGGAGACACATAAATAATGTATGGAGTCTAACACGAGCTACAAGAATAAAGGTAACTCAGGCCACAGAGGTACATTAAGGGAAAGCCCAAGCAGTGAGAAGGGGGCTTTACGGAGGTACAAAGTTAGAAATGTTCAAGAAGGATTTCACACCTGAGAGGGCTCTACCTCTTTTAGACACTGTAAGAGCGAGCACCTTCAGCCTTCTTACCTCTTGACAGTCCAGAGGGATCATTTCACAAATGAGAATTCAAAAGCTGAGGAACGGTAAATAATCAAAGCCAAACAAAGAGCAAAGTCATCTTTGCAGCCACACTTCAAACGTTCCAATTCCTGCTATGAGATGGTTCCATTCTGCTTCACTGGCTACCAGGAAAAGCCCTCTCTCACATAGCCTGGTTCGTCTCATCTCTCTATTCAAATTCACCAGCCGAAAAAGGTATGAGAGAAAGAAATACAGACAGACACAAGGACATTTTCAAAGATGAGGATGAAGGAAGGCAAATCATATTAAGTTTGTTTCAGGAACTCAAAGTGAAAATATTTACATATAATGGGCTTTCTTCATTAATGTATGCTAATACCTAATATTTATCAACCACTTATTAATCACCACAACAACCCCATAGCCCATTTTAGACACATAGAATCACAAGCTCAAAGGTTGAAGAAATCCTCACTTGTACCAACAAGCTCGTTTGAAAATGGCAACAAATTTTCTGGGTATTTGAGTTAATCAGTGTCTTTTACAGAAAAAGAAAAGCAAAAAATGGCGAGACAACCATTTCAAAGTACAGCTGAAGCATCCAGATATAAAAAGAACAAACTCTCCTCCATGTACACATTTTCTACAGAATAAACAAATAATTTACAAGGGGCTGTTTCTCTAGATGAGGAAAGAAATTAATGCGATTTAAGATATATAAATTCCCTAGTAAAATTTTCACTTTAATGTAATTTTTACATATTGGAATTCTCCCATTTGTTTTAGGCCTTGGACTCACCTACCTCATTTTCCTGTAAGGTCTCATAGTTCCTACCACATCCTATACAGTATTTTCCTATCATGGCAATTTTTAATTGCTTAACCTTCCAAACTTAAGAAATAAAAAAGGAGATGTAATAGGGTAATGTACGTCATAAAACTGTTACGCTATCAAATTTTCATTCTTGGAGTATTTTCTCATTGACATTAAACAAAATTTTTTTTTTAATTCAAAAGATGTTAATAAGCCCTGGCTTAATAAAACCAATGACCCAACTCCCTTTACTAATTAAAAGCTGATAGTATGTGCAGTACTATTTGCAATGAATGTTCAGACATAACAGTCTTATTAAAATTATGTCTGTTTTATAATTTCCTCCATTACTAATACATGCTTAAAGAAATTGATTCTGAGATACATTTTTGTTTTTTTTTTTTTCCAGTCTCTGACAAAGACGGGTGAGCCATACTATGGACCAACAAGCATATTCACCCAACACAGATGACTGAAATTAAAAAGCTGTAATATATTAACATATCTAGGCCACACAGAAGGGTCATGAGGTACGATCATCAGCATAAATTAGCATACTATTACAAAGCATCAAAAAGAGCGAAGCAAGATCTGATAGATCTTTTTTTAATATATACTGCTGTTTGATTGGATTTTTGAATCTCAAGTATTATCTGCAGAAAAAAAAAAGTATTGCTTGCCCAATATCACACTTTACTACTTTAAATCCTATCGTGATACAAAATTGAAATTCTAGAAAGCTACCACATATAAGAGTGTGTGTTGAGTGGAATTTGTTGAAAACATTTTTAGGACACTTCGCTGCCTTTATCTATTTGTCCAAAAATAAAGGTTTAAAAAAATAATCAGCCTACTTTCTGCTTTTTTCTAATTTCTCTACATAAATCTGAAAACAAAATCCTCTAAGAAAATAAAACCTCTGTTATTTACCAAACCCACTGTAAAAAGAGGCCCAGAGGTAGATGAGTTTCTTGTTACAACTGTAAAACAAGTTAAGCTGCATGGGCTCTGATGACGCAGTGTCACAGTGCACTCCTGAGATCTCAGTCCACAGGGTGATGGTCAAATACTGAAGACAGGGTCTAAAAGACAATCAGTGCTGGTGCTGAATAATTAAGTCTTTACACATTTTTAAACAATTCACTCAATTACTTATATTTCTATGAGTAATCAACAAAGGCGAACATATATATGAACACATATGCACATATACAAATACATAAAACTTCTCATTACCACATCTTTTCATAGCCCCCAAACTGCTTATGTAGTAACTGAGACAGTCACTTCAAAGTCATGACAATGGCACTGTAAGGCACCGTACCCTTAAAAGTAATTTTTAGAAAAAGATGACAAAAATTAAAATCTCTAGTTATACTGACTGAAAAAAGGGCCTACTCTTAAGGAAAAGAAACAATGAAAGCACAGAGGAAGCGTCGGATTTCTAACCTCACCCCAAAACAAAAGCTTAGCATTTTATGAAAATAGCAGCAGAAGTGTTTTTGTGCTTTTCTACTTCCAGTAAAAAAAAAAAAATATCACTGGCAAATGTTGTTTGTACTGAAAAACAACTAGAGACAGCTCTGACTGGACTTAAAAATATCCTTCTTGCACCAGCTTGCTTGGGTCACAGCCTGCATCGGAGGCACTGTGCTCTATGAATAAACAATCAGGAGGTCCCCCTCTCCCTGCGTAAGACCTCTATCCACCCTGTCCTCCTATGTGACTCATTCTCAATTCAACTATTACCTAATTCCAGCATTTCTCACCTAGAGAAGCTATTCATAGAACCTAGATTCCGCATTTATCCCACTAATAGGTTTTGCTAAATTTTCAAAGGTACTTTTAATATAAAATGACTTGCCAATATGGATAAACCTAGGTGGTGTGACCTAACCTAACGCACACCAATCATTTCACTGTGGCTGTTAATCACTGGACTCTTTTTAAAGGCTCAAAAATGAATGGTTTTTGCTATACAAAAATCAACTATGTTTCCCATGAAACATTACCAGTCACATGAAGACAAGGTTTTATCATTAATTTGACTGGATTAAACAGGAGTTTATGTCTACAAAATGACTGCTAAATAACTGAATTTCCAAACCGTCTCAAAATAAAAATGAAAACTGGTCCTAGGAAACCTCACATGAATCAAAGATCCACTTACAAAACAGAAAATTAAATGTAAAAAATATAACCTGAATTTAAGACATTTGCTGATAAGGTGTACAACACGTTTTTTTCCAATCAAAAAGCAAATTAAAGCATTAAGCATGGATCAACAGCGCCATCTTTTGGTATACTGAGGAACTGGGGTAAACTGAACAAAAACATCTCACATATACAAATGAAATGGGGTAGAACACGGAACTCAAAAGCTATCAGTTTAAAACTTTACAACATTTAAACAGCAAGCTATTTTTGAACCCCTAAATGTTTTTAAAAAACTAAAATATTACCTCGTGTTTATTTTCATTCCAATTCCATGAGGCTGGTGCAGCATTAATTTATAAGAAACTAAGGTTCAGAAAGTTTTAATGACTGACCGTACTCATTTAAAATGCTAGAGCTGGGGGCCGGGGATTTAGCTCAGTGGTTTCGGCGCCTGTCTTGCAAGAGCAAGGACCCGGGTTCGATCCCCGGTACCCACATACAATACTGGGCGTGGAGATTCACCCCAGCAGCAACCAGTACCACATACCACAGTGCTGGGCATGGTGGCTCAAGCCTATCATTCCAGCACTTGGGAGGCAGAGGCAGGAGGACTGCTGTGATGTGAGTTTGAGGCTGAGCTCAGGGCCAGCCTGAACTACAAAGCGAAACCCTGTCTCAAAAAAAATTAAAATTAAAAGCTAGAGCTTTTTTTGGCGGGGGGGGGGGAGTTTGCTGGATATTTTCATTTTGTTTTGGTTTTCTGAGATAGGATCTCACTATGTTTCCCAAATTGATTTTAAACTCATTATGCAGTGGGTGTGGTGGCTCAACTCCTGCCTGTAATCTCAGTACTGGGGAGGCAGAGGCAGGAGGATTGCCCCGAGTTCAAGGTTAACCTGGCTGGGCTACATCTGAGCTCAGGGCCAGCTCAAATGACAAAGTGAGACTCTGTCTCAAAAAAAACTAAGAAAAAAAAGTCAAAAATCACCATGAACTCACTTTGTAGCCCAGTGTTTTGGTTTGGGTCTGGATATTCCTCCCAAGCCTCCTTCGGTCAGAGGTGGCTGAATTTGGAACATAGGATGCTGGGATTAAGGGCTGGTGATTAGTGAGCCACGACATGCAAATGGTTTATATACATTTGGTAGGGAAAGGATATTTACGTTTAAACTGTTGGATGAATATAAAAACACTTAACTACATTCACACACCTACTGACTTTTTACAAAATAGAAAATTCTACAAAAATTTTACAAAGCAAAGAAAATTCCATCCAGTGTAATAGTCCCTACGTTGTGTGAGAAGTCATATGTAATGACATGAGTCGTGTCAAACACACTGAACATCCCACAGATAAATCTTCAGAAAAGAGGACTGTTATCATCTTCATTTAAAAAGGATACAAAGGCACAGATGCTGTCATCTGCCCAAAGCCCGGTACCTAATAGATGGTGGTAGCTACTTTCTTAGTCTGGCTTAATGTTAAAAGTTGACTTCAGTCTACAGAACAACAGTGTCTCTGCAATGTCAAAAATAAAGGCCAGTAAAATAGAAAGAACTCAAGATAGGACCAGAAATGTAGAACCAATTAATCTCCTAAGATAGGAGCCAGCAGAACCATCCCCGAGTGGCCGCACTGTAGACAACACAGCTTGCACAGAGTCTGGGCCTCAGGCGAGTAAATTATGCACAAGCCACATAGAGTCTCATTTATCACCTAAGTCGCTCTAAATATGACACAAAACTATATACATAACGAGATAAAAATCCCAAAACTCTAAAATATGAGGATCACTATGCTTTGCCAGAAGAGACAAAAACAACTGCTTACGTGAACTTCAAACCATTTCCCTCCTACATGAACCGCCAAGCAGCTGCTGGCGAAGAGGAAAGTGGTGGGAAGTACAGTTTACTCCGTTCTCTTACTGTTCAGTGTTGGTACGTATTAGATCTGAAGATTAACGAGCTACTCTGTAGCCTACTGAAGCATTTTAGTAGTAATTTGTTAGTGAAGTTCTTCTAAGAAAGGACTATGTGCAGTAGAGGTAACACACACTTGCCCTCTACTTTGAAAGCTCTTATTTCACCAGACGATGACCCTGAGCCAGTTCTAGGACCAGCTCAGTCAAGAACAGAGCCGCGAAGGTGTCCAGCAGAGAGCCAGGGGCTCGGTAACTCCCTATCTGGTTTCTAGCACGCACGGGGCAGCTGATAGCTGCGCAGGATCATGCTGCCTTGGAAAAGGTCAATCTTATACAAATACCGCTCAAAAGTTTAGAAAGAAATCAAATAAATCAGAAAAAGAGTGCTCGCTAATTAATGCCTTTCTAGTAACTGATTATCTGACGCACAAAATTCTCTTTTAATATAAAACAGTGTAAACTTCTACAGCAATCGTGTAATGCAATACTGCCATCTGTTGTTCAAGAGCTAAAAATACATCATGTCTTTAATCCAAACCCATTAAATTTTAAATTGAAAGCCAAAAAGAGCCAGTAGAATTTTACATACCCAGCTGTCAACAGTCCAGGTTTCTTTCACCAAATTAAAACAATGCAAAAAAACACATTTTAATGAAGTTTCATGGTAATTTATCATCTGTTCATTTACTTAAAAAAGAAAAAAAAAAGCTATTTTAAATGTGTTGTCCAAAACACTGTTAAAAATCTCCAAGTGTAATTTCAATTATTAAACAATTAAGTATCAGGCTTCTGAAAAAAATATATGGCTATATGATTTCATACAAATTCTAAAATATCCCAATAAATATTTATAAAAGATTCATAAATGTCAAAAGTTAATATCAGAAGGGCAATAATTTTTAAAGAACTGGACATCTTAACAGTTTAATGATCCAGAGAAATTTACTCACAAAAATAAGATTACATGTGAACTGAAGTACTGATACTTAAATGCTACAAAAAACACAAATGAGTGGTTTAAGGGACCTGAAAAGGTCAGGCCAAAGACTGAATCGGATTTTAAAAAAGATCTTCAAGTTCCCAAAGATAAGAAAAATGATAAACTTTTACCAAAGCTTAAATACTATCAAGATAATGTAGCTGTCATGGCTAAAATAATTTAGTGGTAATTAATTAACCAAAGTATTTGAGAAAGCCCATGAGAGAACTAGATTTTCCTTTTCTCTCTGTATAAGGTGAAGATTCTAATTTAGTACAATATACACATTTCAAAGATGTCAGAAAAAACTTCACACTAATTTGTGTACATAACACAAAACAGTACAAAATCAAAATTAATATAACTTGGTAGTCTTTTGGTTCAAACACATGCAATTTTGTGCTTCATAAAGTAACAAAAAAAAAGGAAATTCCTAGGTCTAGATCAAAGATGACTAAATATCTGTTTTGTTAAAAAAAAAAATAAAAAAGACTAAACTTCTTTAAAGAACAAAAACTAGAATGTAGAGATCATAAAATTCACATGCATCCTATTACCAGAGTAATGAAGAGCCCTAAACACACTTTTGAATGTATTAAAAATGTTTTTAAAATGTTATATTCCACTAAAGCACTGAAACTTAGACCAAATTTTTCGTTATATAGACCTTCAATTACAGGAAACTGAATAGATTAAAAAAAAAAAAAAAAAAAGCAGGAGTGGCTATCTTATTTGCAGACAAAGTAGATTTCAAATCAAAACTGATTAAGAAAAACAAAGAAAGACACTACATCCTTGTACAGGGAACAATCCAAAAGAAAGAGATGACATTCATTAATATGCTCCAAATTCTAGTGCAGCCAATTATGTAAATCAATATTAATAGACATGAAAAGCCAGGTAAGCACTAATAGTAGGAGAGGATCTCAATATCCCACTGTCACAGACAGATAGACTTAACAAAAAAAAAAAAAAAAAACTAATAAAATACTTGAACTGAACCAAACTTTCAAAAAATTGGACTTAACGGACATCGACAGAGAATTTTACCCCCAACGTCAGAATATACATTCTTTTTAGCTGCTCATGGCTTATTATCAAAAAATGACCACATGTTAATTCATAGAGCAAGTTTAAGAAAATGTAAAAGAACTGAAGTTATCCCCTATATATATATTGTCAGAGCACAATACCTCAAAATTGGAGATCAACATCAAAAGAAATTTCAAGAACCTCACAAACATATGAAAATTGAATATTCTGAGGAACCAATGGATCACAGAAGAAATTAAAGAAAAATGAAAACAGTTTGTATAATTACATGATAATGCCAATACAGGAATTTATGGGACCAAATGAAAGCAATTCTACAAGGAAATTCATAGCAGCGAATGTCCATACTAAGAATTAGAGTGAGTTTATTGGAGCATGCTCATATAAACAACCTAATGCTGAACCTCAAATTACATAAAAAAGAGGAGCAAGATAAACCTAAGGTTTATACACTGGAAGAAACTGTAAAGATTAAAGCAGGAATTAATGCAATGGAGACAGAGCATGATACAAAAAAATAAAAGGAATCAAAGATTTTTTTTTTCAAAGAATAAACAATTGTCAAACCCTCAGACAATCTTATCAAAAAAAGGAAAGAAAAGGCTCAAAATCATGCAATCAAGAAGGAAAAAGGGGGAAATTATCACCAATCCAGGAGAAACTCAGAGAATAATAAATTACTTAGAGAGTCTGTATTCCAATAAGATACAAAACAGAAGAAATGGGTTCCTAGACACACAAACTTCGAAAGTTGAAGAAAATAGAAAAATGCTATACACTTCAATAACAATCTGTGAAATTAAAAATATAAAACCTTTGACAAAGTAGAGTCTGGGTCCTGATGGCTTCAATGCTGAGTTCTACAAGTCTTTTAGAGAAGAGCTAATGCCATTACTTACCAAACTCTTTAGTGAAATTGTAAGGGAAGCAAACTACCAAACTGATTCCTGGAAGCAACCTTTACTTGATTCCAAAAGCAGAGAAAGACCCAACCAAAAAGGAGTACAGGCTAACCTCCCTTATGAACACTGATGCAAAAATCCTCAAAAACATACTGGAAAACAGAATACAGAGGATCATCAAGAAGATCATACACCCTGACAAAGATGGATTCATCCCAGGCACACAAGGACACTTCAACGTATGTAAATCAATAAATGTAGTAACAGACTCAAGGACAAAAACCATACAATCATCTCAATAGATACAGAAAAGTGTTAAACAAAATCCAACACCCATTCATGATTAAAACCTTACAGAAAACTAGAACAGATGTTTTTATTTCAAACTGATAAAAGTTATTTAAGAGAAGTCAAGAGCCAGTATCATACTCAATGGTCAAAAACAAACCTTTCATGCTAAGATCAGGAATAATACAAAAATGTCCACTATCACTTCTCCTATTCATTATAGTTTTGGAAACATCAGTCATAACAATTAGACAAGAGAAAGAAATAAAAGGAATAAAGATAGGTAAGGAAGAAGTTAAAATGTCATTTTCTGATGACATGATACTCTATATAGAAGATCCTAAAACCTCAGCCAAAAGACTGCTAGATTTAATTGGCAGATCCAGTAGCGTAGCTGAATACAAGGTCAAAACTCAAATCAACAGCCTTTGTATACATGAAAAACTGACTCACTGAAAGAGAAATCAGGGAATTAATTCCTTTAAAATAACATCCCAAAACTGAAATATCTAGTAATTAATCTAACAAAGGAGGTAAAAGACTTCTCTGAAAACTACAGCATTCTGAAAAGGGCTATCAAAGAGGATATCAGAAAATGGAAAGACATCCCTTGTTGCTCGGTAGAAAGAATCAAATTGTTAAAATGGCCATGCTACCAAAACTACTGTATAGAGTCAATGTAATTCCGATTGAAATACCAACAGTGTATTTCACAGAGCTAGAAAAAATAATCTAAAATTTCATCTAGAACCACAAGAGACTTAGAGCAGCAAAAGCAATTCGAGGCAACAAGATCATGGCCTGGGATATCACAAACCCAAACTTGAAACTATACTACAAAGCCACTGTGATTAAAAAAAATAAAACCCAGCATGGTACTGGCAAAGAAACAGACCTAAGGATCAGTGGAAAAGACTAAAGGATCCAGAAACAACCCCAGATATACTAAGACACCTCACCTTTGACAAAGGAGCCAAATAACCTCAGTGAGGGAAAGAGCCTCTTTAATAAACTGTGCTGGAAAAACTCAGTTTCAACTTGTCAAAGATGAAAGCTAGATCTATCTCTTTCATCATGCACCAAACTAAAATCATTATGGATTAGAAACCTAAATATTAAAACAGAAACACTAAACTTGCTGGACAACAGGTTAGTAGAAGTCTTGAAGATAGTGGCATAGGCAAAGACTTCATGAAGAAAACTTCAGCAGCATGAGAATTAGCACAAAAAGATCCACAACTGGGATCTCATCTTACTAAAAAGCTTCTGCACAGCAAGAGAAACCATCAACAGAGCAAAAAGACAACCTACAATATGGGACAGAATTTTTACCAGCCATTTCTCAAAGGATTCCTATCTAAAATATATCAAATTTTTTTAAAAATCAGCCCCCCCAAAATTTAAAGACCCAATTCAAAAATGAGCACCTGAAATGATCAAATATTTTTCAGATGAAGAAATAAAAGCAACAAAGAAACATTATGAAGAAATAGCCAACATCACTGGTCATTTGAGAGATGCAAGTGAAAATAACACTGACAATCCACTTCATTGCGAAAAGAATAGCCGCTATCACAAAATCAAGTGACAACAAATGTTGGTAGGGCAGGGATGAGAAAGGAGCCTCTCCACCATTGGTAGGAAGGTCTACTTTCCCACTAACCACTATGGAGATCAGCCTGGAGAGTCCTTTAAAAGTAGGACTCGAGGTTCCATTTGACCCAGCTATTCCCCTGCTAGGTATGTATACAAAAGAGTTAAATGAATTATACTACTGTGATATATGTACCCTATGTTTATAGAAGCTCAGTTTGTTATTGCTAAATCTTGGAAACAACCCAAATGCGCATCAGCGGGGGACTGAATAAATAAGATGTAGTTTGTCTATAAAACAGAATATTACTCAGTCATAAAGAATGATAAATTTGAGTCATTTATATTCAAGTGGATGTACCTCTAGGACATACCCATAAGTGGAATAAATAGGACACAGATGTGTAAATACAGTATCTTTTCTCTAGTATGAAAAACTGTAGGTGTAAATGCATGCCAAAATTTACTACAGGTAATGTGAAACAGGAAGAAAATCTGCAAAAAGAAAAGGGAAAGGATGGGAAAGAGAAAGTAAAAAATGGAAATAAAAAATGATAGTAAACAATAAAGAGCTTGTGTATTTATAGGAAGCGGGGTTCTAAGAAGGGCAAGAGAAAAAAATAAACAAGATATGTCATATACAAGTTCTCAATATTAAATGTGATCATATTGTATGTATAAAACATCAATAAAATCAATTACAAAAATAAATAAATTATAGAGTAACATCATGCCAGTTATTCCACGTGAACCTTGCAAAAACCTACATAAAACATCTATCACACATTAAGCTTTTAACCTATTTAACTGCCCTCCTCAAATTGTACAAAAATCTTGATTTCACTTAGAACTAGCCTCCACCACAATAGCACACGATACCACACATTTTCCATGTAGTTGTATTTAAGCTGAACTCTGCTTCTTCAGATAAGTAAATTTACTTTCTACCTTAACATTTTATTATGTAAGTAAACTCAAGATATTAACATGAAATGTCAGTTACCAGTTCTTAAAGCTGAGACAAAAAAAACAGGCAAAACCTGTTATTGTTATGAAACCTTATATATTTTAAGAAATTTTATTCATTATGCACAACAAACGTGATGTCCCTAAATCCAAGTCCAATCACAGGTGTAGCTTTCGCACCCTTCCAATTCTGATCACTGGTTCAGTTCCTTGATGTATTCTTCCTGCTAACACATCTACATCCCAATTAAATACAATCAGTGACCCCAGCTAAAATTTTCAAAGATATTTCAAATTTAAAAGGCCAGAATCAAGAAATATGGTATACATTTTAGTCATTCAATTATAACAATAGATCCTGTAACAAATAAGTCAGGGTTTGTTTCTGTGAAGATGTGATTTCCTTAATTCAAATACAAGACACTATTCTGGCAAAACCACAAGGCATTTCTAAAACATGTATTATAAAACCTCTCAATACAACAGGCCCTACTTCTACCCATATTATTAAAAATGAAATAATCAGAAGTTTGGGCACTTACTAAAATAACTTGTAAGATTTAATATATAATATGAAAGCTGTCTAGCCAGGCATGATGACACATACCTGTAACCCCAGCCTTCAGCAGGCTGAGGCAGGAGGACAGCTGCAAGCTCAAGGCTAGCCTGGGTTACAAACGGTTGAGTCCAAAGCCAGCAAGAACTGCACAGCGAGGCCCTGTTTCAAAAAAACAAGGGTGGGGGAGCTGTTCCTTTGCCAAAAAAAGAATAACCTTCTGTACGCTAGGATCTATGACCGGTTTTCATCTCTTCACACCACTCTACCCCGTAATAGGTAATATGTTCGGAGAATGTCTCCCTAAAGAATAAATTGTGTACAAATACACAAAGAAATTGAGGCTTTAACAGCACTCATCTTTAAATGATGTTTCTGAAAATATGATCACCTACAATAAATTATGGCTTGAATTAACTTGTCCAGAGAGATTTCATGTACATAATCTATTTCATGAAGGCAGAGGGTGATTGTAAGTTCTTTAATGGAATTCTAGAAGAGAGGAGATTCTGAAGATATCCACAAGTATAACAATCACTGCTCCTCTTTTAGAATTCTTATACAACTCTTTTCAGAATCAATTAAGATCAACATTCTCCCCTGCACTCCCCCACCTCCTTTTTTTTTTAATGAAAACACCATTGTTCAATGATATGTCACATACCTCACTTACTAGATTTGGCTTCCAAAGACCCTTGACTATTTTTAACCCCAAATGTAGTCTCAAGTTACGAAGATTTGCCACCAGTGAGAACACTGAAATAATTTACTAAAATCTCCCAAAAAAGTCATTCAAAAATAACCACAGTGTTACTAGAAAAAATTTAACTGACAAAAATAGAAGAACATACTCACAGGAGGTATACAGGTTGTATTTTATTAAAAAGCAAAAGTATCCATTGGGAAAGTTCAATTGCTTCTCATAATACCAATTTAATATTATGCCTCCAGTATCCATAATACCAATTAATGGTTCTGAGTTTTAGGGAATAGTATCATTTCTCCTCCCTAAGTTTCATTATTTGAAATGAGAAGCAAGCAGGCTAATAGTTTGCTTAGAGTTATGAGCCACCTTTTACCTCAAAATCAAAGAGCTGAAAAAAAGCAGGGAGTAACAGCTAGCTAATCTAAGCCTTTTTGAAGTTTTACTATAGAATAATTATATCCTAGATTCACAACTAAAAGCAGCAATTTCAAGTGTCTACCCACACAATCTTTCCTCTTCAAATAGCAAAACTATCTACAACTGGTAATTGAGAGTTAACTTTGATTTAATTTCCTCTGAATGCCGCTTTCAATTATCTCTGAATATACTATGTGGTGTATTTTATGCTTATTTTCTATCAGTTATACATTTGATATTTTAAATCTACTTTTCATCAAGAAAAACACTACAATTTATAATAATTTTCACAATCTACTGCTATTCCATGATAATGGAAGACAGAGACCAGTGATAGCAAACCTTTTAGAGCTTTCAATGATATAAACAGCCCACTGTGGCACATAGACCATAGGTTTGCCACCAGTGATGGGCAATCCAAAAATCATTCATATCACGTATCTAATTTAAATATAAGATAGAGGGGGTAGTTCAGTAATAGAGCACATACTTAGCATGGACAAGGCCCCAAGTTCAATCCCAAGCATTACCACCAAACAAACAACAATGAGTCCTCTATAGAGATTTCCTGTTTTAATGTCTTGTAAAAGCTAATTTTGTATTTTCTGGGCCCACAGGAAATGGACTAAAGAAAGCAGAGGTCCTCTAGTCACCTATATTCAAGCCAGACTAGAATTAAAAACTGATTATAATTTTCTAAAGTTAAGACTATCAACAGAATGTACCATCAATACAGATATATATTGGTAACACAAGTACATAAAAGTAATATGCAACATTAATTTTAAAAATATATCATATGTTCAAATAATTGCTTATTTAATTCTCCCTTCTTAGAAAGGGAGAAATCAAAATGAGGTGTACATATCAAACTTATTATTGAAACATATCACGACTGTCATTTCACATAGAAGAGTACTGTTATGAAATAAACAACTTAAAATGCTTTAGATATTTATCACTTAAGACAATACTTGGCTTTTACATTTTAGAAAATTATTTTAAAGGCTATTATAAATAACCAAACTACTATCAGAATATGTTAAGGCAAGACCAAGTTAAATTGTAGTAAAAATTATTTATGAATGTGACTACTGCTCCGTCTTTGAATGTTTATCATAGTATCATCTGAGTGATCTTAATATGGAACCAGCATTAGGACTGCTTTCTGTCTAAAGTTACCAAAAATGCAAAGTCAGTAATAGGATCTTTTGAGATAGTGAAGGAAAGAAGGCAATGAAGAGTAACTTCCTGTCCTCCATAAACCTTACATGCGATCTTTGTAGCGAGGAATTAGCAATCAGATGTGCAAAGGCAACTGTGCAGCACAGAATAGCAACCAACAGCAGTGTTTCCCACGGGCTGTGCGATTTAGAGGACGTACACCGCTCCCTTCTCAGCTGTAGAGTAAGGATGCCAATATTCCCTCCTACTCAAAGACTAAACAAGGTAACAGACACACAGCTCTGGGTCAGAGCCTATCACAAGGAATTCAGATTATGGTTCCCATTCAACATACACACAGGCAGATAGAGAAACGGATGTGCATGCACTTGCTGGCCAGTGTGCAGACACATTCCCCACCTCTGGCCCTCAGAGAGCCTAGAAGCACTGACACCTGATGACAGCCAAGAACAAGCATAGCTACTGCCCAGATCTATTTTTAAATGCTGTTCTGAGCAAAAAGAATCAGGACTCCCTGGAAAAGTGATTGCTTCCAAGTGTGTGGGAGGGAAATACATCACAATGAGAACGGAAGCCAGGAGCGGCAGAACACACCTGAAATCTGTGGGAAACCAGGGAAAATGGCAACTCCACACTCAGCCGGGGCAACTTAAGGATTCAGCAAGAGCCTCCATCAGCGGTGGCGAACCTAGCCACGCATGTTACTGTGTTTTTCTTTCAACACAAAAGATGCTGTTGTTTCAAAACTAAAACCTCAGAACCTAGTTTTAATTGCAGTGTCGGCACTTTGTAACAAATAGGTAGCTTTTGGGTTGCAGTTTGGCACTTGGTCTCTAAAAGGTTCGCCATCCCTGGCCTGTATCTACACAGAATAACAACAAGGGCTGTGGATGCAGCTCAGTACAAAGGCCCTGGGCTCCTTCTCCTTTACACCAAAAAGGGGTGGGGGATGTGGAATGTCTCATGTACCAGAAAACTCAACAGAAACGATACAGCATGTCCAAAGACATAGCAGCCAGCCTACAAGAGGAACCCAAGACACCAAAAGGGACAATATAGGCAAATCAACGACACTGTTAGACTGTATCTCACACAATAAATATCCACAAGTCTGTACTGATATAAATAACTCAAGTTTTGGAGAAGGCAGGAAAGTTCTTCCTAACAGAAGAACTCCAATCATAAGCATAGAAAACAGAAAACCAGCCATAAGGAAAATCACCCTTAAGCAAACACTACAGTAAGAACTACTGCAGACAAGAACCGCTGTAGCTACTAAAATTAGAAGTAGGCAAAAGGTTGAAGAGAAACAGGAGACTTATTAGCTATGAGAAAAACAGTAACATGACTGGACAGAAACCTGGGGGACACAGGTCACTACACGAGGTTAACAATAAGATGCTGACACAACGACCTCGAAGATGCACGGCAGAAACCGCTCAGTGCCCTCTTTGCCACAAATGCATCATCTCATTTCGTCATGGAAGATGTTAGAAAAACCCAAGTTGAGGGACGCTCAACTGGGTTTCAGTTTTCTTCAGCAGTTCTGAGGTTCAAAAAAAGATGAAAATTCACAGATTCAGAAAGACTCAGGTGACAAGACAACCAAAGGTGAGGTGAGACCCTGAACTAGATCCTGAAACAGAAAACTGAAATTAAAGAAAACACTAGCAAAGCAGAGTTTACACAGTAGTAATGCATTAACTGTCATTTTCTGGTTTATTAATTATGCTTATCTAGATATTAATATAGGAGACAGGGAAACTCTGCACAACGTTACCATGCTTCTTCTGAAAGTCAAAACTTAAAGTAAAAAGTTTTTTAAAAACCACTGTAAAATATGATACCTACAGTTATCTAGGTATGATAGACTATCGCTGCTTTGTTTTAAATTACATCTCTCTAAAAATCCTTTGAATTGTCAAAGCTAAAATTTCTGTTTCTAAAACCTGTAACTATAAAACACATCAATAAAATCCATGCAAGAGCGTATTACCTGTAATTGTGTAGCCATAGGCAGCCAGCTGTCCAGCCATGTATTCTCCATCTGAATTATTATGTGAACACCCCCATGTTCGTATCCAAATTTTCTGTATGCCTGGAATAGTGCTGTCGAGTAATCAATACGAAAAGTAAATCTCACTAAATGATTTTTAAAATTAAAGGCCAGGAGATTATTACAAGGCACATTAAACAAAAAACACACTACCATTAATTCATAACTACTCATTAAATGTACCAATTTAATTCAGAATCTGCTATTACATCAAAAGCCTAATATCAAGATCAAATAACCATAATTCTTAGTTAAGAATCTGTTTTAAAAACTTTTTTCTAAATTGTATTTTTAATTACTACTACTAAGTTCTCTACCCTGAGCTAAATCCCTTCTACTCATTAAAATATAAGCAAATTTTAAACTCAGATTTGAAAATTTGACTATTCCATACAAAATAATTACATGTATTAAAACTTTCAATGATTAGATTAAAAAATAACAGGTTTATTAAAACTATACTAGTACATAATCCTTTCTAGTAATGTTATATTAGAAGAGCATTGACTACAGAAATTTATAGGAAAATGGAAGCATCTTGAGACCATAATGGTAAATGAAACAGGCACTCTAAGTATGACATGGTTTCTCTTTACATAAGAAATCAAGGTATAAATGATTTAAACAGAAAAATAAAAGCTAGATGATAGGAAATTGTAGACTTTATACAGCTAGGTAGGGGATCAAGGGATGAAGAAGAGACGAAAAGAAAAAAAGGATTGAGATATGATGTGTACATGTATCCACTTGCCATAATGAATGTATTACTTACTGCAAATACGCACTAAAAAAAATTTTTTAAACCACAAAAAATAACTTAATGGACTAGAGTCCTAATAGTGTAAATAGGACGATAATGTTTTTTGAGGCAATGTCTCATTATGTCACCAAGGCTGGCCTCAAACTCATGGCAATCCTCCTGCCTCAGCTTCCTGAGTCCTGGAATTACAGGTATGCGCCAGTACACCCAGATAATAGGACAATATTTTTTATGTCTAATGCCTTTAGTTGGTCCTTAAGTATACATAAATTTCCTAAGATAATCAAATATCATGGAGGCAGAGTGGCGGACAACAGCTACTTGGGAAGCTTAGGCAGAAAGATAACAAGTTCAAAACCTAGTGAGATCTAAATAAACCTAGTGAGTCAAAATAAAATTTTAAATAGTTCAGTAGGTTCAATCCCCAAAACCACCAATACCAAGGGGAAAAAAAAGTATTCAAAACACCACTGACTCATAATAACCACAAATTGCAATTTTAATATGGAAGTAAAACAGAATTCCATACAACCATAGTAACAGCAAAGAGATTCCTATTGTGATCAGACCTGATTTCAAACAATATCGATTACAACACCTTTTTTAAAATCAATTATTACTTGCCAAAGTTAAAGTCATTCAAATAAACAACATCTATGCTTCCTATCAAAAGCTCAGAGATTTTTAAAGACATTATGAATATCAGGTTAAGTAGTTCCAGCTTCTCTCTTGGAAAGAAAACTGAATAATTTCAAGGAGAATAAGCTTACCTGTCACTTGGTGGACGGTTTTCCTCTTGCAAATATGTTTGGGTATTTCTTCTTCTCACCTTTGGAATAACATGCCTTCTCACAAAAAGTCTATCTTGTGGCTTTGAATCTTCCTGTGATACGATATCTTCTATGTCATCCAGCAGCATATCGCAGGATGCGGAAGGCATCTTTTCTATCATTAAACAAATCAGAAATCACACAAGCTTCTGACACCCTGACTAACATTAATATTACCTATGAACAAAACTACGAGAAAAGTTCTACTTTACACAAAATGCAGTTGATAAGAAAACAGTCTAGACAAATCCTACTGACTAGAGGACATTCCAATATTTAATTGAACTATTTCTTCTACAAATGAATACCATGGAGAAAAAAGTAAACCGGATTTTTTAAAGTTTCAAGCTTAAAACGCCTAACAAATCTCCATCAGCTCGGAAGGACACTGGAGCTGAAGACCCTCAACTACCAAGGCTCGGACCAAACCTCAGATGCTGCTGGCCAAGCGCCATGAATCTCACTCCATCCTGCCGGGGCACTCACTCCGTCTCCGTGGGAGTGGTAGCTTTCCACTCTTGAGGTGGCTGAACCAAGACAGAGAGCAGATACAGACTTCTACACAAACTGATTCCATTACAGAGCTTGAAGAGATAAACAAGGAACCTTTCAAGGCACAGTGACTGTGGAATGTAAAAAACTTCTGTGGATCGAATTCCACAGAAGCTTGTCACTGACCTGTACTGCTCAACTATGAAAGATGACTAGGTGGGTTGAAGAACAGTTTCTCTGGATAAACAATTACTAAAAATTTTAATGCCCTAACAGCTAATGCAATTCATGTTTTGACTGGATCTTACTTCATCCACCTGTGATAAATTCTGGGAATAACTAGTGAAAAAATCGGGATATGAATTAGATATCAGATAACATGAGGATCTTACTATATATCAGCACATAAAATAATATCCTTATGTTCAAAAATTTTATTTTTAGAGATCCATATTGAAATTTACAGGTGAAATATTACTGTCTACAATTTAAAACTCCTCGAAAAACAAAGATTAAGACAGAGATTTAAGAGCTGTATATTTTTTTTTCCTAAGAAATAGGTAACTAAACATTCATTATTCTATGATACTTTCCTGGATGTTTAAAATATTTCAATTTTTTTTGAGACATAGCCCTTGCTATATATTCAGTTGGCCTTGAACTTAGTATGTAGCCCAGGCTGGTCTTAAATTCGTAATAATCCACCTTTCTCGGCCTTCCAAGTGTTAGGATTAAAGGTATACTAGCTAAAATTTTTATACTGGAAAAGAAATGGGGACGCAGCTTGCAGGAAGTTAGACACACTTTTCCCAATCCCTCCCACAAAGAACACTGGACATCGTGGGAGGGGCACGGGAACTCTGGACACTAGCTGTAAAACAAGATGGCCAAAAGATGGAGAAAAGAAGACAAACCAGGTAGAAATCTCAGGGCTGAAAGAACATAGTTTCGAGTTCCTTGGGTTTTATTTTTACTTCCTATATCACAAACTTGGAGCTGAAGAAGCCAGCAATCCAGAAACGCCAAGTAACAATAGCAGCTCCTCACCCACTAAAAAAAAGGTGCCTTTCATTTCACTGAACTATGAAAAGGGCAGCTTAGCAAGATAGAAAACTGTTAGACAGTAACAGTTTTACTCCAGCCAATCACATACAAACTACAGTACCACCCACAAGGGCCAAAAGGGAATGGGGAGTCTTAACCTGCACCCTATAAAAAGGGACCCCAAGAAAAGTTTCTCAACTTTCAACCGACAAACCAGTTAGAAAAGTACACGGTATCAGTATCAAACTGATAAAGTTTAGAACAATCCCTATTACAATTCTAGCAAAATGTTTTCGCAAACATGAGAAAGAAACGTACATGGAAAAATAAAAGGAACTAATGTATCTAAAATAATTTGGAAAGGAAATCTAGAAGGAACTGATCTTCCCTATTGTAACTCGTTAGATAACTATATTAAACAAGACTGTGGTATTGATGAAAGGACAGAAACACAGGGCAACAAAAAAGAAAACCCAGAAAGAGACCTACATGAATATGCCCGACTCATCTTTCACAAAAGTCCAAAAGTAATTGGTTTCAATTAGATATTTCTAGGCAAAAAGAACAATGGTCAGAGATTCATATTTTATACCAAAATTAATTCAAAATAAATTATGGATTCAACTGTAAAAAGGGAAGAAAAAGGAGAAAATCTTTGTGGCCAAGGGCTAGGTAAAAAGCGCTTATACTTTGCAACAAAAATTCACACCTTAAAAAGAAAAACTGTGAAGCCAGACATCATCAGATGGTCCTTGCTTTAACAAGGTCCCTGTATGAGGATGGAAAGTCAAGTTATACTGTAGAAGAATATTTGCAAACCACAGAGCCAACCAAGGACTAGTTTCTAGAACTCAACACACCTGCAAGTTAGCAATCAGAAAATGGACAAAAACAAAAGAATTCCACCAGAGAGTACATACAGAGTGCAAATAACCATGTAAGAGATTCAATGTTACCCACCAAAGCCACAGAAACCAAAACCACAATGAGGTATCGTCATATACCTGCTTCTCTACATTACATTGGCTAAAATGAAAAACAGTGGAAACAGCATACACTGGCAAGAATGCAACGAAATGTGATCATTCATATATTCCTGGCAGAAATAGAAAATGCTACAATGGTACAGCTACTCTGGAAAAGAGTGTGGCATTTTCTTGAAGACCTCCCTAATCATGCAACTATGATACAAACCAGCAGCTGTATTCCTTGATGTTTAATTCAAGAATAATGAAGATTTATATTCACTTAAAAAGCCTGTATATAGATGTTGATTGCTATTTGTCATAGCCAAAAACTGATGTCCTACAAAGAGGAATGGTGAAGCAAGACCAGTACATGTACAACTCAGAATACCACTAAGCGCTAAAAAAGAATATATTAATGACACCTGCAACAACCTAGATGTGACTCAAGAGAAATCACACTGAATAGATCGTCAACCCCCAAAGATCCTATGTTGTATGGCTTCATTTACAGCGCACAGTTGAGGAAACAGATTATAGAAATGGAAAACAGAACAGTGGTTGCCAGAGATTAAAAAACACGGGGAGGGAAGGACAATAATCATCAACAACATGCAAGGTCCCCATGGCATGGGAATGTTCCGTACCATGGATACATCAACACCTACATCCCTCTGGTGATACTCTACACAGCTGTACCAGATGTTACTACTGACAGACCTGGTTAAAGTACACAAGGATCTCAACAGAACTATTACAACTGCAAGTAAATCTATAACTATGCTGAAATATTAACAATAAAAATCCACAAGAGATGGGGTAACTCAGTGGGTAGAGGACTTTCCTGACATGTTCCAGGCCCTGGGTTCTGCCCTCAGCACTACAAAAAAAAAAAGGAAAACAAAATATTACCTAGGTGGAAAAAAAATATATTTCAATACACTGACTAATAATTCTAGTTCTGTATCCAGACACAAACCAAGTCCTTTCCAGGACTTTCAGCAGGCCTCAAATCTTCCATACACAACACTTAAGAGAGTGGCTCCACCCAGGATTATTTTTGTTCTGGTCACTCTGTAAAACACTCTTTACAACTATAACAATCATGCACTGTGAGTCAGACAAACTTGTGTTCAACCCTCAGCTAACTTCCTATTGTCGATAAGAACAAAAGATATAGCCCAATGTCAAGTAAGACTGGTTGGAACTAACACGTGTACCCAGAGTTCCTGGTAGGTCAGTCATAGGCCTTCTCTTCCTGGACACAGGAATGACATATAGGGTCCAGGTCATCCAACATAACCCACCATCTCGGCCACAGTGACTAGTTCAGGGTCAGTCATGACGAGCTGGGACACTCAGAAAGGACTACAAGCACTTCTATGTTTCAGCTAATAGAAGAGACGGCTTCTATTTTCACTGAAGTAGCAAAACTGGTGGATGTCAACTTGGGAAATCCCAGAATCCACACTGTCTGCCACATGGAGGAAGTCTACCTATGGAATAAGCCCAATTCGAAGAATGCAACCAAAACCGCACTGACCTTATTTCAACACCTGGATCCCAACGCAGCCTAAGTACAGGTGTAACTCCACCCAGTCATGTGAGCCACCAAATTTCCTCTGTGCCTTAAACCACATTGGGTTTTGTGCTCCTGCCAACAGCCAACTTAGCAATCTAAGTAAGGTGAAATGAGTAAAGTAGGTTAGTCTTTCCCAAAATGGTTCTAGTTAGTTGAAATATCTCAGTGGGGAAAAAAAAAATGGTTCCATGATCAAAGAGATATAAGAAAGTCTACCGCCGAATTCAGAGTGCACATCACAAAATACTATGAAGAACTGCAGTTTAAAAACATTTCTTTGAAACTCATTTATCTTGTAGAAATTTTTTAAACTTTGTCTTACAAATCTCCTTTTAAAAAAGCAGAAGGCCTGACTTGATGCAGCCCTTCACCGCCCCCCCACACACACACACACTCTGCACAGATGGACAGCTTCCTTATCCTGGGTAGTGACTGTGAGCCTGTGCATTCTCTCTTCCAATCTGTTATTGTGAACAAACTGTCCCTTCTGTAAGAGCAATCCTACTCCGACCAATTAAAGCACAAAATTCCAGCAATACTTCCTCTTCCTGTGTCATCACTAATGTCTCTCTGCCGAATCATCACTCTCTGGAGATAAACATACTGTTCTTTCTCCCACCTAAGAGACAAAAATTAAAGCAAAAAACCACCTCTCTTGCCTCCACTTTCTCCTTTCGGCTCTACCATATTTCTCTTTAAAGCTCCTTGAGTGATTTATATTTACAATCTCCATTTCCCATTCCTAATTCTCTTACGAAAGAGACTCTCACTTCCACACACTCTTTACCAAAAGTGCCTGTCACAATTTCAGTGAGGTCCAGTGAACTACACCACGACCAATTCTCAGTCCCCACAGGACCGTGATGGCAGAGCTCTCAGAGCTTTCAATAACAAACAGTGAAATAACATGGAAATTATGATTTTTAAAAAATGGCTAGCTGCAGCACTGGTTCACCACTGCTGCCCTGGGTGATATGATTTGCAGCATTTGATACTACCAACCATTCTCTCCCTAAGACATCTTCTTTCCTGGCTCCCAGGATGCCACACTCCTAAGTCTCCTTGGCTCCTTCCTCATCTCTCCAACTTCTCAAGGGGAATGGCCCCAAGGCTCCATTACAGAGACTCTTCTCTAGTTACAGGCACTCCCTGGGTGATCTCATCCAGGCCCATGGCCTTGAAACACCAACTATATCCTTATATAACCAGCCCCAGTCTTCCGCATTTCACACTCCTGTGTAAATGCCTACTGAACACCCCTGCGTGAATATCTAACCATTATTTCAACCTTTATAAGTAAAAAACAGAACTCTTTTCTCTACATCACTAGATCTTCTCACAACTTTCTCCACTTCTTTTCAAACCATTCACAACCTTATAACTGCTTAGACCAAAACTTCTGGAATCAGTCCCCATGCCTTTCTTTCCTTTGCCCTAACTCCATCCACTAACAAAATCCTGTTGAATTTATCTTCAAAACATAATCTATTTGTGATGATACCCATCATTACATTCTCGGTCCAAACCACCATCAATTCTTCACTAGAATATTACAGTACCTGGGCCTTCTGAGTTCACCTAACGCTTCTGATGAAATCCTCCCACTGGTATCTCATCTGAGTAAAAGGCACAACAATACAAACACCCCCAAGGACACACATTCAGCCTGTTACCTCTGAGCACATTTCTTACCAGTCTCTCCTCTTACTCCTGTCAGCCAGACAAGTTTTCTGACCACTTCCTACCTACTAGGTCTTATCTTTGCCTATAATTCTCTTACTCAAGATGTCCCTCAAGCCCTTCAGGACTTGACTCAAGTATCACTGGTTGGGCCTTTCACCACCACCACCACCACCACAGACACACACACACACACACACACACACACACACACTTCCTAACCCCCGCCCCTTCCTTGGTTTTACACTCTCTGCTAGAATATAAACTACATATGGATAAAACCAAGCATGATAGCATATGCCTGTAATCCCAGAACTAGGAAGGCAGAGGCAGGAGGATTACCATGAGTTCAAGGCCAGCCGGAACTACATAGTAAGACCTTGTCTCAAAAAAAAAACCACCATAAGAATAAAGGTTTTTTGCATGTTTCGACTGATTTTTCTCAGGTGCTTACAATGATATCCAGCACCCTGTAGGTTACACACAGTCTAACAAAACATGAGCCTGCTTACCTCCCTACTCCACCTCCCACCATCCCAACTGTGCCACTTTACTATGGCACACTACCTTTGAGATATTCTGAGGAAGCCAGATGACTGACTCCACAGGCTTCACACTTGCTACTCCTCCTCTGGAATATCAGCACCCCAGATATTTGGATGGCTTGCCACCCTCTTCTCTACTCAAATGACACATGCTTACAAAGGCCTTTCCCAGCCACCTTATCTAAAATAACAACATTACCCGATCATGCCTACACACTCACTAACCCTGCTTTATGCTGTATTTCTCTACACAGCACTTCCCCATCTGATACCATACACATGACTGCATGATTTTTTTTTTCTCATTTCAACACAAACTCCATGAGAAGAAAGATATTTTTTCACCACTGTCTCTATGACATATCTAACAATCCTCAGCACACAGCAGGTGTACAATATTGACTGAATAAATATAATGTTTAAGACGAATTTACATAGTCTACAACAAAGGAGGAAATTTTTTTTTCACTTTTCAAAAGAAGTTTATGTGGTCGACAAATACATGCAAAAACTGTTCAACATCTCTGATTAGTGTTTGTGATTGTCATCAAAAAACAGTTATTATCAAGAAACCAAATAATAAATGCTAGCAAAGCTGTAGAGAAAAAGAACCTTTCTACCTTGTCAATACAATTTCGTACAACCACCATAGAAATCATTATGGAGATTCTCAAAAACCTGAAACTGTTAGGGGTCTTTGTGATCCCCTAAATGTCCCTCAACAGGGATGAGACATAGGGTATCAGATGAACAAAGAATGAAACAGACGGCTATGGCCAAAAGTGCTGTTTATTCTTAGCTGCGTGTTTTTATATCCCTAAAAGGGGAAATTCTGGGAAACTGGCTGGAAGTTGAAATAAAAATCTAATCCTTTCGATTTCTTCTATCACTCCTATTAAATTAAGGAAGGTTAAGATCAAATAGTGAATGCCTTTGAGAATTACTAAAAAGTACTGAAGGATAATGAACTGAATATTGAGCTTTTCACTAACAATGACACAAGTTTTATGTTCCATACACAACTGTATGCAGATTCACCAAAAGACAGAATGCGAAAAAGTGATGAAAACGTTCCACTGTAGCAACCACACAGTCAGGCAAGCAGAGAACATTGCTGGGTTTCTTATAGAATTAAGAATCTAGAGGACACATATAAAGCTAGAATTAGACCACTGGCCTCTTGTCAATATTATGTTCCCTAGTATACCTGCATCTGATTCTTGGTTCTGATTAAGAACCAAGATTATGCTAAGGATGGTAGTGCATGCCTATTATCCAGCACCAGAAGGCTAAAACGAGTTCAAGGTCAACCTGAGCTACACAACAAGACCTTCTTTCAAAACAAACACACACAAAAAAAGGAGTATGGTTGTCCTAAAGTAATGGTTCTCAATTTTTTTTTTTCTTCAGACAGGGTCTCACTTTTGTAGTTCAGGCTGGCCCAGAGCTCAGCCTTGAACTCACAGCAATCCTCCTGCCTCTTCATCCCAAGTGCTGCGTATTTTTATATCCCTGGGATTACAGGTGTGAGCCACCACGCCCAGCACTGTGGTATCGGGTAATGACTGTTGGTGGGTGAGTCTACACACTCAACCTTGTCGTATGTGGTTACTGGGGGATCGAACTCAGGCCCTTTCAAGGCAAGCTCGGGAACCACTTAGCTAAATCCCTGGCCTGTGGTTCTCAATCTTGTATGCTATTCTAATCACCTGTGGAGCTTTCTGACAATTACTATCAAATCAGGTTTAATCCCTACCACGTGCAACAAAATAAAGAAAATACAGGGGTAAAAAAAGAAAACTACCAACAACTGAATACCAAGCCAGCTAAACCAATCCCCAGGGATGGCGCCTAGACATAAGTATCTTTTAGCACTTTCTGGTAATCCTCACATGGGTGTAGCCACAGTTGTAAACCAATGTTCTAAATTAATGTTTTTAATTATGTGGCGGAGAGCAAGAGAATTCGCATCATGTGGAACTTATTAGAAATGAAAATTCTTAAGCCCCCACTAAAGCCATACTGACTCAGACATTCTGAATAAAGCCTAATCATCTTTAACAAGCCTGTCAGGTGAATTTGGTGTCTTAAAGTTTGAAAATCATCGCCCTAGAATTGTTTCATAAAAGCTGGCATCTAGAATTCATGTCAAAAATCCATTATTAAATCAGATGATTTAATGAGAGTACCAGACAATTCAGTGGGGAAAAGAAGAGTCTTTTCAATAGTGGTTGGAAACATGGTCAGCCACATGCAAAAACTGAAGTTCAAGCCCTGTCTCACATACACAAAAATTAACGCAAAACAGATCTCAGATAACAGCTAACACTATGAAACTAAGTACCATGTATACATCTTTGTAACATTAGAGTAGGTAGTGATCTTAGTTATGACAGCAAAGCACAAGCAATAAACATCAGATTTCATCAAAATTAAAATTTCACGCTGCAATCACATCAAGTAAAAAAGGCAATCCACACACGGTATAAAATCCTGAGCTACGTCAGTGAGAAAGGTCTAACATCAGAAGAAGGACTCAACACACAACAAATTAAAAGAAGAGCAAAGGATCTGAGTACATATATTTCCAAAGAAGATATAAAAAAGGATTATATCAATATGGAAAGATGTCAATATCACTACCCATCAGGGAAAGGCAAATCATAACTACAATAATATATCACATCACACAAGGATGACTAGACTCAAAAGACCATTCAAAGCAGAAAAAAAAAAAAATTAGAAAAAGTAGAGAACTGAGCCTTGAGAACTCCCAGGAACACCAGCCTTTAATGGAGACCAAGCAGTAGTCTCCAAATGAGCCAAAAATGGCGAAGGAAAAGTGTTTTAAGGATGTGGGCGTGGGATTAGTGCTTCTAAATGAAAAAGAAGATTAAACGACAATTTCTCTTGGATTTGCTGACACAGAGGTCATAGCATTTCCATGAAAAAAAAAATGGAGGGGCAAAAAAGCAAGAGGAGGAGGAAAGCCAACCCAGGTGACAAGCGAAAGTTTTATTTCATATTCTTCCAGTGCTAAACCTAGCACTGCCTTCATTAACATATCAACTTTAATGAAATTCACTTTTGTTTCCAAGAAATTCAGTTGCTGTTCTGCATATTCTAATGTGTAACATGCCACTCACAAACATAGAAGATTTAAAACAAATCAGTACCGTGATTATCTGAAATTAGTCTCAAATCCTCGTGAAAGATGAGTCTGAAAGATAAAAATTGATCAGAAAAATGCTAGCGCCCAATTCCTTCACAAAACTACTGTAAGGACTCTCTAAAACTACCCAAAAGAAATCAGACTGCATAAAAGCCTACTTTCTACAGCAAAGTTAATGTTCCATACTATTTAAAACTTCTTAGAGGTTAACTGATATTGCTGTAACTACTAGCCAGAGTAGGGCTGTGGTAAAGACCGCTATCCAACACTACAAAACCTCAGCCCAGTGAAAGCAACTACCTAACAAACAGGAAAAACCGCCATGAGCTAGTTACCCACATCACTTTGTCCCTCAAACAGACGCATCACCCCGAGATTCAGACAGGGCTTCTTCAGGAGAGAACGAAAAGTGAGACAGCTGCTCCTCTCTCTGCCCAACTTCTGTTTAAATACTCTGCTCTCTGAAAGCTACACTGCTCAAGATTTTCACGCCCCACAGATTCTGCAACTTACACTAATGAAATCCTTTGACTAGAAGGAAAGCGTTCGTAACAGACCAGCAGCACCGGTGGCCGACCACCTTTCTTCCTTCCTTTCAGGTAAAGCTACTTGCCTCCCAATTAATTCACTCTTCCCAACTGGCGAGTCCTCCTTTTCCCTGAGAAAACAAATGAGCAACCTGCCATACACCAAAATTGCAAAACAAAGCTTTACCATAAAAAGAGTTCTAACCACACTCTGCCCCCAACTGACCCGACTGCTACTCTTACCCAGCAGTCGGAAAATAACAAACTAGTCCAAAGTGAGAAATCAACATACCACTTGCCGGAAATTGCAGACTAGATGGAGCGCGCCATGACAGATACGTCCCGCCACGTTTATTTACGCATGCTCTGCTACGGTGGCCGGGAGGAGTCAAGTTACGTCATGGTGGAAGCGGGAGTTCGGGTTTGATTTAGTAATGAGTATCTTTCAAGTTCCTTTGGGTGTAAAAATGAGCATAGATTCCTCACGTCCTGTACTTGTTAGACTCTTTTAGTAGTATTTTCTGCAGAGCACTTACAATGTGTCTGACACTGGGCTAAACATACATAGACATCACAATTTATTAATAATATTCTTACTTTCTAAAAGAAATTCCCTGAAAATAAGACTTAACTAGAGATCCAAAATCCCAGTCCCAATCGTCCTGTCCTTACTTTACCTGCCTTTACGCAGGAGTCATAGAACAAGAAAATAATGAGGCATAATCTTCTGCATGACTCTGGCCATCATGATGGTAATACAACTATTAACTACAGCTGAAGTCAATTTCCAATTAGGGAAAACACGGGCCTTAGAGTTGAAGTACAGTACTTGCCCAGAGTTATTCTATCAGTAGTGATTGCTCTCTGGGGTAAATCTATTCTGACTCCTAAAGAACCCATGGTTTTTACTGTATTATTTTTCATTTAAATCAAACTTTTGTAGAAAGGGATTCAGAAACAAGAGTCAGGTTAAAGTTAATATAAATCAATTAACACCAATCAAGGGGTAGGGAGCTGTAGAGTGTTTTTTCTTTTTTTTTTTTTAATGCTAAAAAAACAGTTAAGCAAACAGAGAGGGAAAAAAAATTTTATGCAGTAGAATGAGTCTGACCTTTGCTTTACTCATGTTATTTCAGTTCATTATTCATTATCCAAGAGACCATTTGACCTTTAGTTTATCAGAAGAACATCTCCATTTTAAAGAGTGGAAGAAACAGCCCATCTATGGGAGGCAGTAATGGTATATATTATATTCCACCTTCGGTACTACCATAATTTGGGATAATTACTTTGTTTGGCAAATATTTTTTCTAGAATTCTTCTAATTAAAATGACACCCTTTTTATTTTTGTTTAATTTACCTATGCCCAGAAAACAATCTCAACTGTAACCAGGGATCCAATGTAGTCATTAATCCAGTAAACTAAAATTATGTGCTTCTGTTGTCCCATCTCTTTCACTAGACGAGTAGTAGCCCTTCAATACTTTCTCCTTGGCTGTAATCTCACTCTTAGCACATAATCTTGAAGTTAGTAGCCTCTCAATAGCATTTTTTAATGAGTGAATAAATGTTTTTTTTCCTTTTCCCCAAGACCTAGCTGAATTCAATTGATAAACTTCATTGAATGTGCATCCATTGATACGTGTTGTGCTATACACTGGAGCTATAGAGAAGAAAAGACTTTTCCCTCTTGTGATTTCAAGAGGGAACATTCGCAGGAATGTTTCGGTAGAAAATAGATATCTCTGGGGAGATGAATGCAAGTGACATAGAGGTGAAGTTAGGGAAATGAACAGATTCATTCAGTCTGGGGAGAAACAGTAAATTCATGAAAGCCTGAAACTATTGAGTGTTATACATTATAAAAGCAAAAAGATTGAAACTAGGGTGAGATGGGTCTATTGGAGAGAAGAACTACAGGGACCAGATTAAGGAGAACCTGGTGTGCTAAAATATGGACCTTGATCTAATTCTGGATACATAGGGGGCAGGACATTTCTGAGCAAATTATTCTCTCAAAAGATCAAAGGACAACACTGTAGATGTCAAATTGTGAAAGCTTAACTTGAGCTGTTGACTGTGAAGATGACAAGATGGGAGGAAAAACTGGATGAGACATTGAAGAGGTAAAATTATCAAGACTTGGTGATTAATGGGCATGGCAGAAGAAGATACAAGAATGTTTGCAATTTCTTGGCTAAAGTTACTAATACAAATACCACCTCCATGAAATATGTCTCTTCAAAATATGTTGACTCGATATGATTTGAGAAGGCAATGACTATCTCTAGGAACTTATCTTACACAAATGATATATGTTCCAAAAATTTTTAAGGCCTTTTTTTAAATAGCAAGAGTAGAATCTATTTCCAGCTCTTCAATAGGGGATTGGTGAAATATATGCATAATGTCTGTACAGCTGTTTTAAAATAGAGTTGTTTTTAACATGCCTTCCAAATAATATCTTTACACAAAAGTACCAAACTGCACAACAATATGTATAGTAAATACAATATAGTATGAGTAGGGAATCTGGTAGGATATATAAATGACAGTAGAGTGGTTTCAGGGAAAAGAAACTAGGTAGGTCAAGGGAAATGTACTTTCATATATACATATATGTATATGATTATACAGATGATTTATGATTTCACAACTTTATTTTTTACAAAAGTACTATTTATTGAAAAATAAATTATAAAATATACTTTATACATGAAGAATAAAATAATATTTGATAACTTATCATTTATAATTTACACTGTTATAACATTAATCATTCAGCAATCTAACTTAAATTTATGTTAAAATTTATCTTAAATTTTTATTGTGATAGTTATAAAATAATATAAAATGTATCACCTTAATTATTTTAGGTTTATAGTCCAGTGACTTAAGTATAATCATTTTTGTATAATGCTTATCCCGTTCCATCTGTAGAACTTTTCATCTTTTCAAATCAGGACTCTTATCTATACAACACTAATTTCCTCCTTCTTCCCTCTTCATTCTCTGGCAAATGCCTTTTATCTATCTGTCTCTATGAATGATTTCTCTTGATACCTTCCATGAGTAGAATCACACAGTCTTTGCCCTTTTGTGACCAGATTATTGCACTTATAATAATGTCTTTGAGGCTTACTCATAAGGTGATATATGTCAGAATTTCTTTTTAGAACTGACTAAAACTTATTGGGTGTATATACTACATTTTGTTCATAAGTTGAAGGGCTTAATGCTTTCTCAAATTACATCATAAGTTTCATAAAAATACACTTCGTCTCTGTACTGATTTTCAATCCAAAATGTAACATTAAAATTTAATAAACATTTAGTAGTAGACAAATTTATCCATATGTACAAAAGATATATTAAAATGTAAATGCATCTATAAACTAAAAGGAAAAGCTAAAGGGTTTTTTTGGAGCACTTATAAATGTGTGCCAAGAACCACATTAAACCCTCTATGTGAATTATACCTATTCATTCCAATAACTCTATAGGTAATCCTATAAATTAGAAGTACTGTTATTTTAATATGTTCTTTTTACAGGCAAGAAAACTGAAACCTAGGCAGACTTTTCTCACTTGATTAATAACTCTATATGAATACATCAATAGAAATTATATTTGATCAACAACAGTAACACAAATTTTCAAGTAGAGGATAAATATTAACAAGGTAAAGAAAAGAATGCTAAGAATAAGGGTTGTATAATGGGGTCTTTAAGCCTTCAGAAAATTTTGAGTTTTTATGTTAGACTTCGGAGTGAAAATTAAAGAAAAAAATGTGAACAGTAGTGCAGTTAGTATCAGGTGTGTGCTGCACACCAGCGTCCCAGCACTTAGGAGAACTAAGGAAGGAGCACTGGATGTTCGAGGCCAGCCTGAGCTACATCATGAGTTCAGGGAAGCCTGAACTCTACAGCAAGACCATGCCTAGGTAACACCAAAACAGTAAGATAAACAACCAGATAACAATTAATTTGGAGAATTACTGTCTCAGTGACTCATCAAGAAAGAAAAAAAAATAAGAAAATTTAGGAGCGCATCTTTAGATTTAGTTTCTGATATAAGCAATTAGCCATAGTATTTATAAATGTATGCCGTGATAATTTTTTTATGAGAAACAATGCATATATTCAAATTTCTCTTCAAAAGTGATAAGCACACATCAAAATTTAGAGTATTACAGAAATATAGTGGAACAACGAAATAGATTCACTATTTCTTATATGAGATGACAAAGGTAAATAAGTGTTCTTCATTTTTCAAGTTAGGTAAGTCACCATGAATTAGGCAAATAACCTGTTATTTATATTAGCTTTCCACTGCACATGACTCAAACAATCCAGCTCTAATTTGTAAACCAGGAGATGTGTGCAGGCAGTGCGTGAAAATCAATGTTGGATCTTGTGATTTGGATTGGATCTAATCAATGAGGTGTCTGAATAAAATTCCCCATGTGGACACCACACCACTATAGTAGTTTCCAGGAAGATTTTTTTTCAAGTATTGCATGAACACATGAAGAAAGACAGTGACAACGGGAATACACAAAAAAATCTGTCAAAAAAAATTTTGCCTGAATGGATGAATACTTCAGTGTAGAGTCTAAAAGAGAAGAATGCTAGTGCTCTTAAATAAAATGATAAAAGATGATGGAAAAACATGATGTATAATAAATAGCCTTCTGTTATCTTTGGACTAATGCTGAATAGTGTCTGGGTAATGTAACCACTAGGGGTCAGAGCGCTGTACTTCTAATACCAGTTATTCTATCAATTTTATTGGACAGATTTGGTTCCATTTTACAATTCATTTTATCTTTTCTTTTTCCCATTCTCTATTCAGATGCTTTAGAGGTTGTACAAGTGGCCTGTGGCCCAGGCCAGAGCAATGAGAACACCACATGGCCCTGCCACGGGGTGTGTTATCCACACCAGGCCAGAGCAAATTCCGGGCTCGCTGTCAACTGCAGGAATCTGAGGCTGGCACATCCAAGGCCACCATGAAGAGAACACCAGCCTGAAACCAAAGCTATTTCAGAAGAGAGCGGAGTTGAGTGGTGAAAGGAGAGATCAATAAATGGCAGAGACAACAGCAAGGCCTCTATGTCCACCATCCTCAGAGCACCTTTACTTCTGGGATGTTATATATATATATATGTATATGTATACATATACACATATATACCCATATATATGTACATCATATTTTTGTATAATTATACATATAAAACATATGTTGTATAATTATACATATATATGTATATATATGTGTGTATGTATATATATTATTTATTTTTATATATTATATATTATTTATATATTATTATGTATTGTATATTATATATTATTTATATATTATATTTTATATAAATATTTTATTAAATATATATTATTTATATTATATAAATATATATTATTTATATATATAAAATTTGCACCATGATAGAGTTGTTGCACCTGTACAGTTAAACCAAGCACAATATGAAGTGCCTAGGTAACAAAATATACCAAGATCTCTGACATCTGAAGATTTCCAGTCCAGTATAGAGGTACATGCTTATAATCTCAGATTCTCCTTGAACTGAGACAGGATCACATATCAAGGCCAACCCAATCAATTTAGGGAATCTTGTCTCAAAATAAAAAGAATAAAAAAGGCAGGACGGCTATGGTAGCTTTCCACAGTAGCCCATACTGTGATTCCCAGACGTTGTGTACACTGCTTTTTCCTCTCACCCTCTTTTTCTATTTACTTTGCCCAAGCTCAATCTGCAGAGTGAGTTTTTAGCTTTTTCCTTTTTTCTCTCTTGAATACACTTTGGCACATTGCTTTAAAAAAGGGGGTGAGGTTATCTAGCTCAGTGGCAGAGCAGCCCTGAGTTCAAAACACATTAAGTATGATAGAAAGCTTATACTGTATTCTCAAAGCTAATAAACATGTCCCCCAGGCTACTAAAGTTTATTTTTAATAAAATATTTAAAGAGCTGGGCTTAGCAACTCATATCTGTAAACCCAGAACTCTGAAGGCAAGAGGATCACCAACCACTGAAGGCCAATCTGAGCTCTGTGGTAAGTTCAAGGCCAGCCTGAACTATACAACAAGACCCTGCCTCAGATTAAGAAAAATGAAAGCATTAACCAAGGAATGAAAAACATTTCAGGAGAAGAGACTAGCCAAGGAATAGCCCTAAGATAGAAGATCCTTGATGTGTTTGACACTAGCAGGAAACCCAGAGTGGATCCAAACAGGAGAAGAAGGAGGGAAATAGGGAAGGAGGGAATAAGAAGAGAGCAGTAAAACCTAGATCGTGGGCAGAGTGAGAGCAGCATTATCATTCGGGCCACATAAGTTGCAGCTAGAACTTGAGCTTTTACTCTAGGAAAACACGGGCATCTCTAGAGCAGTGCTGGCCTATCTATGGGGTTCGTGCTGCTTTTCTTTTAAGACAAAAGATGTTAATGTACAAGTTTTTTTTGTTTTTTGTTTTTTGTTTTTTATAAGCTGACATCTCAGCATTGAGGTTTAACTGTATCATTGGCACTTTCCAATGAATGGGTAGGGTTGAGGTTGCGCTTTGGCTACTCAAGGTTTGCCACCAGCGCTCCGGAGGATGAGGGCAAGTACAGCGGGTGGAGGTGGGCAGAGAAGCCTGTTCTGGAGTCCAGGCAAGCACTGACAAGATTTGCAGGGGAGAGGCCGCAGCACTGGCAGGGACGTGAGGTTTGATCCTGGTCCTGTGGAGACAGATCCTACCCAGCTCCTTGGAATTGGATTTGACTTGTGAGAGCTAAAAGAGGGATCAAGGGTGACTTTCAAGCTCTCAACCGAGACAAGGAAATTGCCATGAGATGAAAAAGATGACACGTGGAACAAGTCTGGGACTGGCAAAGAGGGAGATCAAGAACTCAGAGTTTTGTGGGCTTTTTTCATACTTCTAACATATCACTTTGAAATAATTGCAGACTTCTGCAAGGTCGCAGACATATTGCAATTAATTTGTGTACAGCTTTTATCCAGCTTCCCCACAAGATAACGTCTCACACAACCACGGTCCATTTATCTGTGTCAGGAAATTAACACCGATGTGATGTTATTAACAGTCCCAATCTGGGACAGATTCTCATTCTTTATCTTTCACAACCCCGATGGTTTTGAAGAGTAAAATGTCTGATGTTCTTTCAGAACTAAGGGCAGGTTGTGCCTGGTAAGAAACTACAAATGAGAGGCTGTGGCCTCTTGACCCATCATACATATCAACCATCTCACTCACAGTGGTGCGAATAGAACACATGGGCTTCCAGTGTAAATTACCGCTTTCTCCATTACTATTGCTATCTTATGGGAAGATACAAAGAGTACACTAGTGCCTCATTCCATGATGTGTTCTTGCCCACTAACAGTAGCACCTCTTAATGATGCCTGTAGGTAACAGTTATTACTGTGGTATTTGCCAAACGGTAATTTCCATTTCCATTACTCCTTTTGCCTGCATTATTGAATAAGCTTTCCCTTCTCGTTTATCTATTCAATTATTTATAATGGTATGGACTCGTGTTTGTTTTATGCTATGGTTTATAATCTTACACTAGCATTACTGTGTTGCTTACATTACCCCAAATGTGATCATAGATTTTAGGTTGGCCTCTGCAATCTTTTGTTATACATATATTCAGGAAAGTGAGGTATTAATATATAAATAAAATCATATCTCATATTTTATATATATAATATATACATATATCTCTAATATCTCACATCTAATAATATCTAATATATCTCACATTATATAATATATAGATATATATCTAATAATAATCGATTATATATATATATATATATATAATTTTCCTTATTTTCTCTGGCCACAAGATGCTCCAGGCTCATCTTGCACTTTCTCTACACTGTCCTTAGGATCAGCCAGTTCTCTAGGAAGCCAGGGTTCCTGTTAATTTAAAGTAATATTTAGAAACCAAGACAGGAACACTAAGTATATTCTTGCTATCCTTGCTTTAGGAGCTCAGATTTAAACATGGTACCATGAGGTATGTATGATATGCCCAACTCAGATGCCGGATTTCTAATTCTGAATGTTTGAGATATTTTGGCTGGAAATATAGAACTGAGGGTGAGTGATACTTCAAGACAAGAGAGTGGATGAGATTACCTGTGGGGGAGACTAGAGAAAGGGAGATTAAAACTAGGACCATTCCAATATTAGGATACACAGTAATACCTCAGTTCACAGATACTTCTGTTTGTGAATAATTTAGTCTGCAGTATTCAGCAAAGTTTTGCTTCCTTTTGAGAAATCTGTATTAGGTAACAAACTGTGGCCATCTCCCTCAGAATCATGGAATGAATTTAGTTTGTGAACCGAAGGAGCACTGTAAGTGTTTGGAAAATAAAGAAGAGTTATTTACCTAGTTTAAAAAATACATATGGCTTTCATCTGCAACTCTCAAGTGACTAGTGATGTTGAACATTTCTTCATATCCTTCTTAGCTGCTTTTACTTCTTCCTCTGAAAATTACCTGTTCATTTCAGATGCCCATTTCTGACTGGGTCTTTAACTTGGGAGGAGGTGATTTTTTTTAGAGCTCTTTGTATATTCTAAATAATAGTTCTTTGTCTCAGAAACAGCTGGTAAAATTTTTTTCCCCAAATTGTTGGTTGTCTTTTCGCTCTGCTAGTGGTTTCTCTTGCTGTGCAGAAGCTTTTAATAGGATGAGATCCCAGGTGCTCATTCTCCTGCCAGTTCTTGTGCTATAGAGGTTTTGTTCAGGAAGTCTTTCCCTAAGCCAATGTCTCCAACAGTTCTACCTAACCTGTTTTGCAGCAGGTTTAGTGTCTCTGTTTTAACATTTACTTTTCTAATCCACTTTGATTTTAGTTTAGTACACAGTGAAAGAGATAGATCTAGCTTTAGTCTTTGGCAAGTTAAAGTCTAGTTTTTCCAGCACCATTTATTAAAGAGGCTATCTTTCCTCCATTGAGGATATCTGGCTCCTTTGTCAAAGATTAGGTGGCATAGTGTATCTAAAGTTGATTCTGGATCTTCTAAGCTATTCCACTGATCCTCACGTCTGTTATTTTGCCAGTACCATGCTGTTTTTATCACAGTGGCTTTGTACTCATTCCACAAAGAATGGCTTCTATCTTGAAATTAACCAGCAAAAAATGCTAATGAGATTGTGGGGAGAAAGGAACTCTTCCCCACCATTGGTGGGAATGTAGACTGGTACAATCATTATGGAGATCAGTGTGGAGATTCCTCAAAAAACCAAAATTAGAGATGCCATTTGACCCTGCTATTCCCCTGCTAGATATGTACATAAATGTATTAAATGAATCATATTGCAGCAACATCTGTGCACCCATGCTCACAGCAGCTCAGTTTGTGATAGCTAAATCTTGGAAACCATCCATCGCCCATCAAGTGGAGACTGGATAAAGAAGATGTGTATATATATATAATAGAGTGTTACTCTGCCATAAAGAATGATAAGTTTGAATCATTTATACTCAAATGGATGTACCTTGAGGACATACTCCTAAGTTAAATAAATAGAACACAGATGTGTAAATATCATATCTTTTCTCTGATGTGAGGAACTGAAGACATAAATGAGTTCTAGAGTGTATAATAGATACTGTGAAACAGAAAATATTCAAAAGGTAAAGGAGGTAGGGGTATATAACATGGAGAAAAAAATGTGATGGTGAAAAAAAGGAAACAAAGCTTATGAATATACGGGGCAGGGTGGTTGTAGGGTAGGCAAGGGAATGGGAAAAAAAGCAAATTAAGATGTGTCCTATACTGGTACAAGTTTTCAATGTCGATTGTGATCACGATGTGTATATAAAATGCACCAATAAAATCAATCAATTAATTAAAAAATACATTTGGCTGATGTGTATGTGTGGTTTTTTTTGTTTTGTTTTTTGAGATAGGGTCTCTCAGTTTTGTAGTTCAGGCTGGCCTTGAGCTCCGCCTTCAACCCACGGCAACCTTCCTGCCTCTGCCTCCCCAGTGCTGGAACTGTGCACCCGGAACTGTGGTATGTGGTACTGATTGCTGATGGGCATGAGTCACCATGCCTGGCATTGTGGTATGTCATTACTGGGGATTGAACCCGGGCCCTTGCACTTGCAAGGCAGGTGCTAGAACCACTGAGCTAAATCCCCATGCTTTGGCTGATGTTATTTTAAAATCCAAACTTCAGTGATTTTTCTTTAAAAATTAAAGCTTTCTAGCAAAACATTAGCAGTGACCATCAATGGTCAACTGTAATGTTATACCGGAAAGATACTTTGTTGGCAAGTATCAGAATGTGGTCATTGCCAGGAAGATGTGGAAAGCCTCTCTCTCTCACACTCTCTCTCTCTCTCTCTTTCTCTTTAATTTTTTTTTAACTATATGGCACTCATGGATTTCATTTGATGGCAGGGAGAAAACCATTCAATGCTCTCATCTCTAATTGGCTTCTTTCCTAATATTTTCTTACAAGTGATGAATCTGTAGAAGAAATTCAGAGATTTGCAATTCCACCAAGAGCAAATCTCTTTGAGAGTAGGTGGTGAGAATAACAGAGGCCAGAGAGGGGCTTAACAGGGAGAAAATCTTTGTCCAGAAACAGAACAGCACCCTCCCAACTGCTGATTTCATGAGAATTCAGTGCCTGAACCTGCAGAGAAAAAGCAGATTTAAACTGCACCAGCTGGAGGAGGGAGAAGGAAGTATTCAGTGTCAGTTTATTTGCTTATTCTAAATTTCTTGAAAACCTTCTTTGAGGTTGTCCATTCAAGAGAAGGAAAGCAGAAATCAAAAGAAAAGGCAAAGCAGAACAGAATGAAAAAAACAAGACTTTAATTTTGTTGTGCTCTTATATTTATTTTCTATAATGTTTCAAATGATTGGCAAGAAAGCAGCAAAAAGAGTTGCTAAAAGGGCACTCGGTGAATTGTTACAGCATGTATTTTTAAAGTGTATATTTAATTATGCTTTGCATCAATATGGGCAGAATTCATAACCTAAGTGAATTTTAACAGCAGAACTGTTCCTCAAGTTTTATTTTTACATAATTATGAAATATTATTATAAAAATGCCTCATGCAATTTTTTAAATTAATGACTCGTAATTTTTTTTGATTGACTGTCAATTGTCTTGGCTAGTAGAGGAAAACAAGGGCATGGTTAACCCAAATGACTGAGGTAGGTTTTGATTTTGAAAAACTAGTTTTGATAGTAATCAACGTGGGTATTTTTAACATTCTAAGACTTTTAAAAATTTCAAATAAAGCACAGAGTAAGGATGTATTTAGCCCATATATCCTGACCCTACATGTATTGAACATGCAATAGCTACATGGTAATTAATCACCTGAAAGTTACTCACCTTCCCCATCTATCCAGTTTCTATGTCTGACAATCATTCTTTTTTCTCATCAAGAAGAATTTCTAGGGCCGAGGATTTAGCTCAGTGGTTCCAGTGCCTGCCTTGCAAGCACAAGGACCTGAGTTTGATTCCCAACCACATATAACAATGCCAGATATGGTGACTCAAACCCACCAGCAATCAGAACCACATGCCACAGTGCTGGGCACAGTGGCTCACACCTATAATCCCAGCAGTTGGGAGGCAGAAGCAGAGGATCCAAGTGAGTTTGAGGCTTGCCTAGTGAGCTCAGGGGCAGACTGAACTACAAAGCAAGACCCTGTCTCAAAAAAAACAAACAAACAAAAAAAACCCTTCCTAACCAGGTGGGATGCTATACACCTGTAAAACCAGCACTCATGAGAGAAGCTAAAATAGGAGAATTAAGTATTTTGAGTCCAGCCTATGGGACTTCGCAAAACATTGTCTCAAGATAAATAAATAAAAGGTGCTAGAGAAAGCAATAAGTGCAAAGGTCCTGGGTTCAATCCCTAATGCCAAAAAGAAGGTGGAAGAAGGGGGAAGCAGCTTTTCCTACGTACCCTAATTTTATGATTCAGGTGGGAATGCACTACCTCAGACTCTATTAGTATGTAAGTGGCTAAGACCAATTCATTCAGAACCTAGTAATCTTCTGGCCTCTGTAGTGGTTTTCATGAGCATAAGGAACTCTGGTCCCTTCAGCAAATCATATCCATGGATGGGCATGTGATAATAGCTGAGTTCTCCAGTTGCTATTTATGAAATATAACCATGTCCTTTGGTCCTACTTGATCAGTCTAGAGTGGATCTCTCACCAAAATGGACCACCCAGAGCTCTTCACCCATGAGTTAGAAGTCGAGATGAAGCTATTCCAGCATCATGTTGTACAGGTAGTATCCAGGTAACAGGGAACTTTCCTGTGACTACAGTGAAGAGACAGCTGTTTTAGAGAGAGAAAATGAGAAAAGAGAAAAGCAGACAGAGAAAGGGAGAGATGAAAAATGAAGAATTCCTAATTCTGAGTCTTTCAGGGCCAGGCTACATGCTTGACTCTTGGTTGTCCAAGACAGATCTAAGGGCATAACTGAATCTTCATTGTAATTCTCTTCTTTGAAGCTAGAACCCGTTGGTTTCCTATTGTTAATCAAGAGGCTTTATGAATTTGGTGGTAGTAACAGAGAAGGAAGATGAATGTGCTGATCCAGGGTTGGGAGTTTGTAAGGCATGGAACGTACAAATAGATGGGAAGGGAATCAAAGGTACCCATGGGAACATCATTTAAAAAGAAAAGATGGGTCAAGTTGGGTTGAACAGAGGTTGTTGGGACAACCTCAACAACAAGGGTGTATCCCAGCTGGAGCAGGATAAGTGGGTTCACCACCCTGCTGCTGGAGCCAGATTCAGATGTCAGATTCAAGTGTGCCCGGATTCCGATGTCAAAGGCAGAAGAGCCCTGGATTGTACCAAGGCCCAGGAAGTGCAGGGACAGTCGGCTGCCAGAAAGAAGTGATCGTTGCAGTTGAGATTAAGGGAACCTCAGGATGAGAAATGGAATGCACAGTCTTCCTGGAAATGTGGCAGGCAGCAGGCAGAGAGGAATGTGAGTGACGTGCCAAAGCCCTAGTGAATACAGGCTTGTTAGAAATATATATGATAACTGACAGAAGTGAAATTATATGGGAGATTTTAAATTTCTGGTGTCGATAAGAAGAGACTGAGAGGATGAGATATCACATAACAGATCTAGACACTGCCAAATATAGAATTGATTGGCATTTGGAATAAAGCAAATGGGGTAAAGGATCTGCATTTATAATGTATAAAAATGATCTCTAGGCCACTTAGCTGTGATAAGACATAATTTAATGCCAAAAGCATAAAAACAAAAAAGACCAATGACTGGATATTAAATTCATCCAAATAATAGACTCATTAAGGAGAAAACAAAGAACAAAATTAAAATATGGTTGAAAATAATTTGAGAAAATTTCTTTGAGAATGTACTCTCCAAAACCATAAAATGGAGAAAAACTCATTGTAGAAGAAACATATATTATGCCTTTAAACTATTTTATTATTAACAGAAAGACAAACACCCAATTAAAATCTTAGGTAAATTTTTAAATCCCGAGGGAAATAAACCTAAAAGTATGTCTAAGCAAGTTAACAATTAATAACACACTTGACAAGTACACCTCAAAGATGAAATGTTTAAACAGACTAATATCCAGGCATAGTGGTAATTTCAAGTACTCAGGACGCTGAGGCGGAAAGATCATGAGTTCAAAAACATCCTGGCCAACTTGCTGAGACCGTGTCCAAAAATTTTAAAAAAGGGTTAGGGCCGTAGGCCTATGGTACAATCATAAGGATCAGTTTTCAATATCTCCCTGCACACACGTGCGCACACACACACACACACACACACACACACACACACACACTCGTGATCAATAAAATGAGAACAGAAGCCAGGTGTGATAGCCTCACAGCACTCTGGGGCACTGAGGCAAGAGGATTTCAAGTTCTAGCCCAATCTGGGCAATTTAGTGAGAACTTTTCTCAAAATAAAAAACAAAAACAAAGAAGAGCTTCAATACCCTGTACTAGTCCTTGCTTGCTGTCTCCAGCTACACATATAACTTCTAGCCTTAAAAAGTTTTTATTCCTGCTTTCAGCAGAGCAATGGAGTAAAAAGTGTTTGTTTTATTTTGACCCCCCTCCCCACAGAGCATGGGGTGTTGATTCCTCATAATTTTTGTTTTATTTAGAAGGTTATAGCAATTGTATTCTGCTCAAGGTATCTTCTTACAAAATAAGTTAAGAATCACAGTGCTTGAGAAGAGAGATCTCAAGGACAGGGCAACAGAACTCAAGTCGTAATTTCCTGTAGATTCCTAAATTTCACAGACTTCCACCACCAAAATCATGTGTCTAGGGTCGAGCTTTAACTCATCTCTCTGTATCTCTGTTTTTCGGTCTGTCTCTGTCTCTCTCTCTGAGATCCACACTCTATTTCTATGAATGTACTTTTAAATTTTGCCCAATAAAATCATCCTTAAACTCTTTTTAAAAACAAAAATAAAATAAAAAGAGTTGGAGATGTGACTCAGTGTGAAGACCCTGGGTTCAATCCCTAGTTTTGCAAAAAAAAAGAGAGGGAGAGATAACCACACAAGTAAAGTAACACGTGCAACGATGTGAGAGAATGTGATATACATTGAAGTGGCTACACACTGTATGACTCTGCTGATGTGAAATCCTGAAAAGGGGAAATTTAAGACTAAAAATAGATCAGAGACTGACAGGAAGTGGGCATGAGTGAGGGGCTGAGAAGAAAAGAAGCCTGGACCAAACATTACCCTTCTCAAGGACCCATTCTTACATTCTTGGACACCCATCCCAGAGTAATGGAGACCTGTATTCATACAGAAGCACACAGAAATATTCATGGCAGCTCTATTTCTAATAAATACTACAGTGGAAGTAATCGAAGCAACCTTCAATAGGTGAATGGTTAGACGGTAGAATATCCACACTCTGGAGACTCTGTTCTAGGTGATAAAACCTAAATGATTAAGCAAATGTTCATATAGGATGCCACCGATGCCAGCCTAACACACAGTGTCAGATCCTAAGTCCAGTAAAAAACGGTGTCTGCCAAGGAGCAGGCACAGCACAGGGAGTTCCAGTCAGTTCCGGTAGGGGGACAGAGGAAGTGCTTTGTGATGACACTGGGAGACTGGCTCCATCCTGAAGGGCAGATCGATAAGTTAATATACCAAAGGGAAAAAAAAAATTTACTGTGAAATCAGAGACTAATAAATAGGAAAAGAGGAGAAAATAAAAATGATACTGCATTGCATTAATGATGTCAGTATGAACGCATTTTCAATGTACAGAAATATCCATAGAAATAAACAGAAACAATGTGTGCATGTGTATGAGTGTACGTCCTAACCGGACGGCCTTAAATGAAACAGGCTATGTTTAAATCTTAGAGCGGATCGGGCCTCAAGGAAAAGTAGATTTTAAACTCAAATGATTTCACCCCAAGACCCATCTCTTTTCATTCCATTTGACTTCATTCTCAGATACCACAAGCTGTCAACAGAGCTGGCATTAACTTGCAGGTTGATGTCCAGGTTCATGTCTGAGAGAAAAGAATCCAGTTTGCTTTTCACTCATCCATCCCATCAGAGCCAGTGATTTGCAAGTCTCAATGCAAATTTCGTCTTCGGCTGCAGTTGTTCCTGTGCCCATCCCTGGCGAATCACTCGGGTAATGACTAGACGAAGGCAGAGCCTCATCCGCTCTGGGCCAAGGGCTAGACTATTCTCTCTGCAGCAGCTGAGCCCGATTTGTGGGTCAGGGCAGACCCACAGAGAAAACCAGGTGCTTTTGCTAGAAAAATGATGACTGAGTGCTGCAAGGGGAAACAGATTTTCACTAAACATTGCATGACTATGAGCAGCTCCACATTCCCACACACCCTTGTGTGCACAGAATGTACCTGAAGACGTGTCCACACTTCAGTACTGAGAGATCGCAAGCAGCCAAAACCATTCAATCCCTAAACTACGACAACTCACGGAACAAGTTTTGATGCCACACAGTGCAGTAGGGTGACTATAGTTAGTAATGATGTTCTCTACATTTCTAAATCACAGGAAGAGAGTGCTAACATTTACCACAAAGAAATGGAAAAATGGGGCTGGAGATTTAGCTCAGTGGTTCTAGTCTCTGCCTGCCAAGCACAAGGTCCCAAGTTTGATCCCCTGTACCACATACCACAGTGCCGGGTGTGGTAGCTCACGCCTATAAACCCAACACTTGCGAGGCAAAGGCAGGAAGATTGCTGTGATGTGAGTTTGAGGCTGAGCTCAGCGCCAGCCTGAACTACAGAGCGAGACCCTGTCTCAAAAAAACAAAAAACCCCGCCCATAGCTCTATGCAGTTTCTTCATTGAAACATATATGGAAATTCTATGGCTAAGTCCATATCATCTAGCAACCCTGACTCAAATGATGAAAGTACACACACCAACACCCTCCAGGGTAATGGTAAACACAGAAACAACTTGCCCGGAGAGTTATAGTCAAATCACCTGGTGGCCACATTGGTAGCAACCATGGAAACACAGCTCTGCTCCCAAGAGAGCCTGCTGCTCAGCCATGAATGTGCAATTAGTTAACACCTCCATTGACAGCACCTTCAGGATCCGGCCTAGCTTTCCAGCTGAGGCCATGCTCCCTAGGCAGAGGCAGAGAAGTACAACACACTCACTGACACTTATCCATTTCTGACCTCTGTAAACTATGATAATGCAGTCTTTGCCACGAAGCAATTACACTGACTCAGAATGGCCCAAAATGCCAGAATCAGGCTTCCCTCCCCAATTCTACTTGCTCCTTTTGATCTTTAATAGGTATTTTCCCAAGGCACCTTTTTGCTCTCGTTGTTAGTAATGATATATACAATATATATGATTTACAAAATAGGCTTATTATGGTTACCTACAGAGTCAGGTGTGGAAGAAAGCAAAGAGGTGTCTGCATGTTGGTGACCCAAACAATCCAGCCAAGATGTGAGCAAAGGCCCAGAGCTCACCACACCAGAGTCCCGTGTGAGTCAGTAAGAAGAAGCCAAATGGTTTGCACCGGAAGCCATGAGACGGATGTTCAAAGGTGATTGTGGAGACTGATGCTCCTCAAGAGAAGCAAAAGAGAGATTTCCTTCTTCTTTCCCTTTTTATTCCACTCAGATTGGTGGATGCCAGCCACACCCGCGGTGGATCGTCCTTCTTTAGTAAGCCCATCATCCTCACATGCCCACAGCTGTGCTACACCAGTTAAGTGCTTCTTTTACAAACTGACACCACAATCAACTATCACAGTGGTACATGCTGAAGGAATACAGCATTCTAACCCCACTATCAGAGTATGTAGAGGACAGAATCAATAATAAAAGTGGCATCGCCAGCTGGGAGTATAGCACAGGGTGAGAATGGGGTTGCTTAGTACACACAAGGACTTGAGTTCAGTGCCCAGCACACACACACACACATACATACACACAAACACACATGCAGCATTATCACAATTGTCCTGTGTTTGTATTATTTGGCATCTGTAAATCTTTCTTTGGAAAAAATAATAGGGAAAAACAGAGTTGACCCTATTCCATTTAACATATCATACACAGCTGGACAGGGACTGAACCCAATACTTCCAGTACAGTGAATTTCTTACCCTGCTAAATTAGCTAAAATGTTCCCTTTTCTTCCAATGGAAAATTTTGTTTGGTTTTTTTGGTGGTAGGGATCAAACCCAGGGCCTTGTACATGCTATGAAAGTACTCTGAGCTACATCCTCAGGCTTAATGGGTACATTTAGGGTAGTCAATGGCAGACATTTCTCTTCCTGTGATCACACTGACTTAATACTAATCATGTGATTCCAGAGGAAGCCATAGTTTGGATCTAGAATGTCCCCTGAGGCCCACGTGTTAGAGGCATAGTCCCCAGGCTGGCACATTTGGAGGGTAGGAGAACCTATAAGAGGAGCAGCCCGGGAGAAAGTGGTCAGCTGGAACCATGCCCTTAAAGGGGACAATGAGACTCAGACTTTTTCTCTTCTTTTTTGTCTAACACATGAAGTGAGCGGCTTTGCGCTAACACTAACTCACTGCCGTGACAAGCTGCCTCAATACAGGCCACAAATCAACGGGCCATGGTTCCTGGTGAAGCCTTTCACTTCGCCAGCCAAAATAAACTTTTCTCTAAGACGATTAGTTCAGATACTGTTACAGGACTATAAAGTGGACAAACAGAAATGAAACAATCATCAGTCTTCTTTTGGCAAAGCCTGGGCTTTAATTGTTGACTTCCATTTTCTAGGCCAATAATTAAAGCCGAACAAATAGTTGAGTTAAAACAGGACCTACAGGCTTCTTTATCTTAGCAGTAGATTCAAATATTCTGCGCTTCTTTTCTAGCCCTTGATGTGAAGCCTTCATTTCCACATCTGTCATGAGGCAGTTCAAAATGCCTTTCTGGGAAAGGGAGGTGAAGCTGATCTGCTCCAGGCCTAAATTTCAGTGACATTTTTGTAAATGGTAATTGCCTAATTTTTCTAGCAGATGTAGGTAAAGGAAGGTAGCTAGATGAGGCCTATAGGATTAGAAGCATTTTTCCCCCCGGTTTTTTGAGACAGGGACTCTCTTTGTAGTTCAGGCTGGCCCTGAGCTCAGCCTCAAAATCAGCAGTCCTCCTGCCTCTGCCTCCCGAGTGCTGGGATTACAAGCATGAACCACCATGCCCAGCACTGTGGTACGCGGTACTGATTGCTGGTGGGCATGAGTCACCACGGCCCGCATTGTTGTATGTGGTTACTGGGAATCAAACTAGGGACCCTGAGCTTGCAAGACAGGTGCTGGAACCACTGACCTAAATCCCTGACCCCTTTAGGAGCATTTTAAAAAATATCAACACAAGCTCTTAAACCTAAGTCTTTCTTTTTGGGGTTCCTTCACATAAGCCAAAAGAAAAAGGCAATACACTCTAAAACATGGATGCTATAGTCACTCAAGGAAAGTTGAATGGGGGCAGGCCGCCAAAACCTGAGTGTAGACAGTATAAACTGATCTGTAAAGGATCTACCTGAGGAACTGTAAATTTAAGCTTTGTAGAATTCAGCAAGCATTGCAGTCTAGGGCATTTGGTTTAAAACCACTTACTTATTCATTGCTTTTCTACAAATGTTAAAAAGGTCTCAGACCTTCAGTTCTTACCTACTTCTCTGCATGATTCTGCATTGTGTGTCTATTAGACACAAAGACCAACCTTCTTAACTTTCTTATAGACAACTGTGCTCTTTACCCTAGCATTGCATAATCCCTGGCAGCAGCCGGCATAGATGTGGGCTTGGTTGAGAAACACCTGTATCAGTGCTTTCCATCAGCCCTGATGCCAGAGCACAGGGTCTCAGGCTCGCGTCATGTAGGGGAGAGTTCTGAGCCCAGACTTGAAATCAGCCGCCTTGAGGTTCCGAGTGGTTTCTTCATTGAAAAGTGGGGATGGCATTCCAGTGACAGTTACGGGGTTTCTAAATGAGATAATCTATATATAAAGAGACAAAATAAACCACTTTTTTGCATTCCTCTCCTAATCTGTGAAGAAATACTTTGTTTTAATGTGTTTCTTCTGGCTAAGATTCCAGGAGTCAAATTCTACCAAAATTTCTCCTAGGGAGAGGGAATCCTGTTATCTAAAGGCCTTTTGTTTTTTTCTAGAGAGCTGAATAGGGTCTAGATTTACAAAGTTTAACCAGTAAAAGCTGGAAGATAGGTAACTTTGGGAAGAAGAGAAAAGAATCATGAAGTTAATGTTGCAAGAGTAGCAAGGTATGCTGGAGGTGGTGGTACCCACTGACATCTAGGGCTGGCTGTTGGCATAGTTTCCCAGTCCACATTCAGAGGCATGGTGCAAGGGAGTGAGAGCCATCCTAATGGGTGTAATATTTACATCACAGGTCTTGGCAGCTCTGCAAATGACGTCTCCCCTCCACCCAAAGAACCAATTAGTAATCAGTGACCAGCATAACTCTGAACAAAATACTCCCACAACAGAGCATCAAAGAGAGTTGCTTTAGAAAATGACATGCTCAGTGAGTTATTCCTAGGTCTCTCATCCACAGAAACGATGGCGTAATGTTTATTAGTTTACATAGCAAATTCGGAATAACTGGCTGTGCAACAGTAGATAACTATATTTTTTTCAGATTGTCTTGTCATTCCTCCTCTACAATTTTTAGTGAAGTCCCTTTTTTTGCTTGATTTTTTTTTATACAAGTGAATTCTTGAAGGAGTTGAGGACAAAGGCCCAATTTAGTACTGGCCAGTGGTAACAGTAATTGTCTTCATTGTATTATCCATGGGAGAAATCACAAATGATACCTTGTCTTCCCCCAGGAGGTACAGACTGAACTGTTTTCCTCCAGGACTATGGAGCAAAGCTCAAAGCCTCTGAACACACGGGGCCATGGCTCTGCTTGAGTCCCAGAAGAGTGACAGAATTCTCTCAGAAGTGGTGACATTTAAGCAGAATAAGAAGGTGATGGGAGGGAGTATGTGTAGAGCAAGGGAAAGCATTCCAGGCTGCAGACACTGCAAAATCAAAGGCTCTGAGGTGGCACAGAGGGCCGGCGAATAAGGAGAGCAACACGAGATGAAATTTAGAAGCCGGTGGAGATCAGCACACTGGGCCTCCCATGCCCTTAATCAGCAAGGGAGACTTACTGCCCTCCAGGAATTGTCAGGGACAACAATGTCACATTCCCTGATGCTCAGCATTGACAAAAGCTTGGTTGACAGCTACAATATTAATAGCAGATTGCCTTAAGGGTTTGAAGGGCAGGCCTGTCTCTAAAAATTTATCTGTGGGTTAAGTCAGATGAACCAAGAGCTGGACTGCACTGTTTGAAAGGTTCTGTGACTTAAGGCCACATGGCCAGATTGAAGGAATTGTCACAGCTTGTAGCCAAGATGATCCAGAAGAGCCTTACTTTGGACATTTCCCTTCCCCTGAATATAGCTGACTACATCATCAACATTACACTGAGGAAGGACTGTGTGTGGCTTTGGAGGCCAGGAAATAGAGTAGGAGAGTCTCTCACTGAGCTTTTGCTCTGGGGAGGTCAGTGGCTGTGTCACTGGGACTTTGCATGTGCACAGATGTGCACAGGAAGGAGCCAAGCCTGCCAAGAGCCAGCATCAGCTTGCCAGCAATCAAAGGGTCGATGTGAAGTGAATCCTCCAGCCCCAGATGAGCCTTCACGTAACCACCATCCTCACTGACATATTCACAGCCATGTCGTGGGACACGCAGGTCACAACCCGAGGCAGCACAGCTGCTCCCCAAAATCCTGACACCCAGAAAGTGTACAGAGACTAAAGGTCCACTGTTGTCATAGGACAACATGTTTTGAGATTGTATTTTCTTCAGCCAAAGCAGACATTATCAGAAGCTACTTCAATAAACTATGCACTCCAATCACGATGACTTGATTTATTCAAGGTATTACCCGTGAGTTTAAACAAGTTATTTAACTTCACCACACCTCGCTTTTCTCGTCTTTCCTAAGGCACTAGTAAAAGAGAATATTTGATGGTAAAAAAGGAAGAAATGGAAACAAAGCTTATGTATGTAGGGGGTGGGGTTGTAGGGAAGGGGAACGGGACAAAATCAGAATCAAGACATATTATGTACCGGTACAAATTCTTAATGAGGAATGCGATCATAGTGTATACCTAAAATATACCAATAAACTTAATAAAAGAGTAAAAAGGTACTAATAATAGCATCAATTTCTCAGAATAATACCATGAAAGGACATAATAAATATCAATATTTTAAGACATAAAAGGAAATTATGAATAAGAGGTAATAAAACTCAACAAGTGCCATCTGTTATTTTTTTCATTGTTATTACTATTGTTTCTTATTTCTATAACTAAATCTGCTTCTCCGGTTTTTAAAAATCCATTTGTACAGCAATCCAAACTATTAGAAATCTGGACATTATATGAGAATGATTTTATTAGTTCCTTTTCACATGCATAAAGTCATTATGTTCTAATGACTGTATCTACTAAGTATTTTCAGATTATTTTCTTTACCCCTACTCTTGCTGTCTTAATTCAGGACTCCATTGACATCACTTAGACTATTAATTAATAGATTCTTAAATGTTTTCCAGCCTCTACTCTTATTCTCTTCAAGACTGTTTCTCACCCTGCAACCAGTGACCTGCCTCCTATGCAAATATTAAGAAGCTTTCTCCGTGACCACCTTTCCCTGCTCCAAGACACAGGAAGTCTGGCGAGTCAACATGCGACAACCAAGAAGGCAACTGTCTCCTCTCTCACGCACACAGTGTATTCTCGTTAGTTCTGTTACCTGCTGTGGTATTGGAGATCGAACATAGGAGCTCCGCACTAAGCTATATCCCCAGTGCACTTTTTTATTTTTTTACCTTGAGACAGAGCCAGGTCAGGCTCAATTTTGCAATCCTCCTGCCTCAGCCTTCCGGAGTGCTGGGGATGACAGGCATCCACCACACCTGGCTGCAGTGTTGTACTTGATGCCTCATTTTTGTAGTGTGGTTTTTCCTAAGAAGTATGGTGGACTTTGCATTATTTCTTTGTTTTTCCTTTTGTTCAGATTTACTACAGAGTCTTGATTAAAAAGCAATATGCCTACCCAAATGCAACTCTCTGCTCACCTGTCAGTGGCTTCCAGTTTTCATTACAGGAAACCACTGATGATGCAGGTGACAGCTAGGTCATGTGGTAAGTGGACACTGCACAAAATATAAATTATTATTATTATTTCTTTTTTGTACTGGGGATCGAACTTGTGACCTTGTGCTTGCAAGGCAGGTGCTGGAACCACTGAGCTAAATCCCCAGCTTTGAAAGTATGAATTATTAGCTAGGTGTGGTGACATTTGGCTTTATTTTTTGCATATATATGTGATGCATAATAACAAAAACACTTATTATGGGGAATTGATAATTATATGTATCATATATTAATCACTTTTACTTCTGTTCTCTACTCCTCCCACTCTCTTGTTCCTATATATTCCCTTCCCATTTGGAGAGGATGAGGTAGATTTGCAAGTTCGAAACCAGCCTCAGTTACTTAGCAATACCTGGTCCTAAAGATAAGAAGTGAAAAAGGCTGCAACTAGGCATGGTGCCACATGCCTGCAATCCCAGCCTTTAGGAGACTGGGAGATTGAGGGAGGAAGATCTCTGCAAAGTTCAAAGTTCAAAGTTCAAAGTTCTATGACTACATAGTGAGACCTTGTTTCAAAAAACAAAGCAACAACAACAAAAGAGTAAAAAAGGCTGGGATTTAAGCTCAGTCACAGAACACGCATGAGGTCCTTGATTAAATCCTTAAGACTAAAAAAAAATAATTATTCACAAACATATTGGTGTCTTTTTTACTCAAGACGTGGGGCTCAGTCCCAGAATAGCACAATCTGTTTCCCCAAGAATCCACTCTCAAGCAGACACTGGAGACATCTTTTCTACATCTCAGGTCCAGCATTGAGACAGAAGAACTCAATGCTGTCCAAACACCATGAGGGTTTGCCAGTTGCGTTCCACCAATTTCAGAAATGGGCCAGGGATTTAGCTCAGTGGACCTGGAGACTGCCTTGGAAGTACAAGGTCCTGAGTTTGATCCCTGGTACCAAAAAAAGAGGATATTGCTTCAGCAGGGAAGGTTTGAGAGACAGAAACACCGAAGAAAGAGAAAATTCAAATTGTCATGACAGATTATCCTCAAGGTGAAGACAAAAGATTCTTACATAATGAGTTGTTATCCCAAGAGGGCTGAGTACTGTTCTCTCGCTGGTAATGCTGGACCTGAAGTTTCTCTTGAATTAATTCAGTATTTGAAACAGTTGTACACAAGAACTGAACAAAATTATGCAGCACTAAGTAACTGCTATTACGTTTGATTTGCATCTTTGTTTGAATGCAATAGGCATATAAGGTGGTATCGATTCTTTATGCCAACACTGAAAGTTAACTTTACGATTGGCTTAGTGTGATTATATTTTAAATTTACTAATTGCTAATTAAAATTTCTAACAGTTAAATTTAAGTTTTAGCATTAAAATACAATATTTAGTAATTTTAATTTATAATTTATTATTTTAACTTCAGTAGCTTTAAATATTTTAGAAGTTAACATTCCTCAAAAACATATGAAAAATAATTTTATTTTCTAATATTTTCACTTACTATTTACTAATGACACTTTACATTTTTATTTGTTTGTTTGTTTGTTTGTTTGTTTATTTGTGGTTTTTTTTTCTTTTTTGAAACAAGGTCTCACTGTGTGGTTCAGATTGGCCCTATGTAACCCAGGCTGGCCTTGAACTCATTGCAATCCTCCTGCCTCTGCCTCCTGAGTGCTGGGATTATAGGCATGCACCACTATGTTCAGCAATGATACTTTAAATTTTGTATATGTTAACTGCAATTATTTTTATTTTAAAACTCAGATTATCGTCAGCATCCAAATCATGCAAAAGAAAATTCTGATTATAACAATATAATTAGTCAAGAAAAAATTATATATATATATTTTTGAGACAGGGTCTTACTTTGTAATCCAGGCTGGCCCGGAACTCATTACATACCCCAGGCCAGCCTCAAACTCACAGAAATCCTCCTGCTTCTCCCTTCTGAGTGCTGAGATCATAGGCGTGAACCACCAACCTTGGCATTGTGGTTTGTGGTTACTGGGGATCGAACTTGGGACCTTGAGTTTGCCAGGAGATGCCATAACTACTGAGTGAAATCCCTGGTTCAAGAAAAATAAATCTAATACAATGAATATACAATAATTTATTAACTGCATACATCTCTTTTCATACGTTTAAATTTAATTTGTCCACTAATAGTACTAAAATCTAAGATCTTTTGTACTTTGTAACACTATAACTGTACATATTTCTATAAACTATTGTTATTATAAAGGATCATTTACCAATGCAGAAGGAAGATTTTATATATTAAATATATCATATGTATCTATATGTAAAGCATATATATATGTATACATATACAATACATATACATATATACATATACAATATATGTATACATATATAATATATATGTGATTATACATATATACATATATATATACACATATATATGTGTGTGTGTGTATGTGTGTATATATATATATATACATATACATATATACATCTATATATTGCAGTACCGGGGCTATTTATATATATATATATACATACATACTTTTTCAGGCATGATAGGAATTGGCTTCTTGTAGCTTTAAATCCAGTTTCTGAGGAAGAGACTGTATCTTGTCACCTGATTTTAGGAAGGGACACTCAGGTCCTGCAGGGGCTCATCTTTGACTCAGGATGATTGTGGAGGAAACGCAAATATTGCTGGGAAGGTTTCTAGTATATAGTTGCTGTATCATTCAGCTTCTCCAAAAAACAGAACCCTTTGCTGGCTCCAAGGCTGAAACATCTTGACAGAGTGGGGTGACATGTTCCTTACACCAAGGTAGCCAGGAAAGAGAAAGCAAAGGGAGGACCTGGGGAGAGAGATAGCACAACCGTTCCAGATAACACTCACCGTGATCCACTACACTCAGACCCCACCTTTTGGTAACATCTTCAGCTATGCAGATTAATCCACTCCTTAGTACAATGTGACCATGACTCAGACACTTCCCAAACCCCTCCTCTGAACACATGAAGCTTTTGGGGGAATTCTAGATCCAAACCATAAGAGTGTGTGTATATGGATTTATTTAATAAATTGGTTTACACAATTACAGAGGTGGAAGAAAGTGCAAAATCATCAGGGTGGATTGGCAGGCTGGAGACCTGCGGAAGAACATCTGTAAAGTACGGTGGTGTGTACTTTACACATGGTACAATCTTCCTTCTGCATTGTACCATTCTTGCGGTGTGTTGGCTGATTCTATCTGACCTTCATTTGATTGTATGAGGCTCTCATACATTGAGCTGAGAATGGAGGCAATCTGTTTTCTTCAAAACCCACTAATTTAAATGTTAATTAACCCCTAAACACTCTCATGAGTCAGAGGCCAGCCAGAAACCCTCACAAATGCTCAATAATCATTTATCAACTTGAACCTCTTCTATTGCTTAGAACTTTTAAGCAGTGTTCTCTCTCTTCTCATGATATCAGTGATACTGTGGATTTTGGATCCCAGAACTAGGAACAGTAAGGTTAACTCTTATGCCCTGACTTGTCTGTCATGAACCTTGAGTCATTTCATGGATCATGCTTTTCTCTTTGTGTTGGTTCTAGAGATGTTGGAGTTGAGTTAGAGTTTCTTTTCTAGTGAATGTGAAGTACTTTACAGATGTTTATTGTACACTAATCTCAGTCTACCTACACATTATCTTTAGAATACGTGCTGCCGAAGTTACACTACACATTATCTTTAAAACCACCTTACTTGTTCATTTAATTTCCTCACTAATTTGTTTTTAATAGCATTTTATGAATTAATAAAGAAAGCACTTGTCAAAATTCTTGATTTTCCATAGAGCAAAGTCCAACATTCTTCCTTTTTTAATGATTCTGAAAGCAATGTATATTTTTAAAAGTCATCATATGATCTGGTTCCCACATCTCTTCCATTCTGGGATTTCTGTTTACAGTTCTAAAAGAAACCCAGCATATATAATCAATTCCTTATCATTCACGCGTAATGCAAGTCAAGTGCTCAGTGCTGCAATATGTTGTCAAAACACCTCCAGGCACTTTTTTATACCAGTTTAAATGGCTCTTCTTTTACCATCTTGAGACATATGCTCTTTTCCTCAGATTCTCCAAAATGTTGACTTCTAAAAGTGGCCCTTTGTTCAGGGATGGAAGAGCTGAACAGTTAGGCAGAAATGGGCTGAGCAGAACAGGAAAAAGAATCAAAATAAGAAGACTTTGTGATTATATCTGAGTTGGTTTCAACAAATATGGCTGACATCAGAACAAGGTGGGAAATCTCCTTCATTATTCTTCTTCTATCTAGATGTACCCAAAGCCTTGTGTGGTCATAGGTGGAACTTTTCAGAGGTGGCTGAATCTCGAGTGCATGATGTTAGGATTAAGTGTGTAATGCTGAAATCAAGTGTGTGATTAGTAAATTAGTACACTGATAGGTTTGGAATAACTCTAGGTAGGATTATGGACACCCCATCTTGGATGTGTGGATGAGTAGCCTAGGTGGAATACAATGAGCAGAGAAACGGTTATTTATCACTTGTAGCTTGCTGCTTTTTCTGCCTTCTGCCTGCCACGAACTGTTTCTTCTCTAGAAACCCTTTTGCCATGCCACTCTCATTGGATCCAGCAGATTGTGGACTGAAATCTCTACAAACTGTGGGCCAAAATAAACCTTTTCTCCTTTAACTTTGTGTGTTGGATATTTTTACTTAGCAACAAGGAAAAGTAACTAAGACAATAATTAAGTGTGGGAATTTTGGATTATTGAACTGTTAAAAACTACACTGTAATACTTAAAAAGTTGGGGGTTTCCACATGCATTTGGTGTCCTGCCAATAGGCCTTAAGTGTGATTGCAGCTTTATGCAGAGAGTTCCAAAATAGCAAGCAGCCAGGCTATAATTTCATTTTCTTTCTTTCATCTTCTTTATCATCTTCTTGCCCTCCATAAGAAAAATAGCAGCCTGGGCTGGGGATTTATCTCAGTGGATCTTGTGCCTGTCTTGCAAATGCAAGGGCTTGGGTTCGATCCCCAGTAGCCACATACAACAATACTGGGTCTCCAATACTGGAGACTCATGCCCACTAGCAATCAGAACCTAATACCACAGTGCCAGGCATGGTGGCTCATGCCTGTAATCCCAGCACTTGGGAAGCAGGGGCAGGAGGATTGCTGTGAGTTTGAGGCTGAGCTCAGGGCCAGCTTGAACTACAAAGCAAGACTCTGTCTCAAAAAAAAAAAAAAAAAAGAAGAAGGAAAGAAAACAGCAGTCTTAAAACAGGAATTTTCATAAGTGATATGTAATATTACTAAAATGTTGTTGTTACCTATTTAAAGCATACTAATCACTTGAAGAAATATCAGAGAAAAAATTGATAATTTCACCAAGAAGAATAACTATGCCATTTTAATTAAAAGAGCTAAATAACTAGAGAATGAGTAATATATAAGGATTATATGACATTTCCCCCAAAGTACAATAAATAGGGAGAGAAAGCACAAGTCTAAAGAAGGTCTTGAGTTGAATGAGTGAAGAAATAGCTATTTCTAGCAAATATTAGGCATATCATTTTATTGTCTCTAATTTTCCATTAATAGCATGCTATGAAGAGCAGAACTGGAATCCTAAGGTCTGAGATGTCAACTACAAACACTGGCTGACAGGAAGGGATATGGGATTGGAGATGGGAGTGGAGTATGGTTCAGTGCTGCAAAGTAGCAGCCAAGTCCACAGGAAATTGAGAGAGGAAAGAATCAAGGAGCAGCAGGTGGCAAAAGCTGGAGAAGACATACTCAGCCAACTCTTCTCTAACAAAGGAGCCTATCCTCCTTACTGAAAGAAAGATAGCCTCTGTAATGAATGGTGCTGGAAAAACTAGGTTTCAATTTGCCAAAGATTAAAATTAGATCCAGATCTTTTGCCATGCACTAAACTCAAATCGAAGTAGATCAAAGATCTAAATATTAAGGCAAATACTACATGTCATGGAGGATAGGCTAGATAGAACTCTTGAATATATTGGAGCAGGAAAAGATTTTATGAACAAACCTGTCTCCGGGGAACTAGAATAAAGAATCAATAATTAGGATCTCATCTTATTAAAAAGCTTTTGCACAGCAAGAGAAAACACACAGCAAAGGGAAGAGATAACTCACAACATGGGGAAAAAAATTTTACCAGCTCTTCTTCACATAAAGGACTAATACCTAGAGTATATAAAGAACTTAAAAAAAATCAGCCCCCCCCCATATAAAGACACAATCCAAAACAGGCATCTGAAATGAATAGGCATTTCTCAGATGAAGAATTAGAAGCAGCAAATAAATACATGAAAAAACCTTCATTGTCACTAATCATTTGCTACAAATGAAATCAATGCTGAGATTCCATCTCAATCCAGAAAGAATAGCTGCTATTGGGAAACCAATCAATAACAAATTCTAGAGTGGCTGTGAGAAAAGGAACCCTTCTCCATCGTTGGCGGGAGTGTAGACTGGTGCAACTAGCATCACTATGGACATTCCTCAAAAAACTGTTTAATCCACCTACTGTCCTTCTGGGGATGTTCCTGAAAGAATTAAAAGCATCATATATGTGCACCCATGTTTATAATGGCACAATTTGTAAAGCTAACTCTTGGAAATAGCCAAAATATCCATCACCTAAAGACTGGATAAAGAAGATGTGGGCTTTATTTAAATAGAACGGAATACTATTCAACCATAAAGAGAGATAAACTTGAGACATTTATAGGTAAACAGATGCAGCTTGAGGCCAAACTCTTACGTGAACTAAATGAGATATACATATACCAAATTATTTCTCCAGTGGAGAAACTGACAGTGTAAATGACCAAAATGTATAATAAATACTGTGAAATATGAAGAAAATGTTCAAAGAAGAAAGAGAAAATAAGGAAGGAGGGTGGGGGAAAGGAAAGAAGGGAAAGAAAAAAAAGGAGAAAAGGAACTATGCTTACATATGTAGGGAGGAGTGGATGGCTTGAAGAGAGGGAAGAAGAAGGGGAAGAAAAATACACACCAAGGCTGGTCCCATACAAATTCCAAGTAATAAACTGGCCATATGGCTCAGTGGTACAGCACATGTTAAGCACGTGTGAGACCCTGGGCTCCATCCTCAGCATCATAAACAGAACAGGAAGGAAGGAAAAAGGAAGGGGAAAGAAAAAAGCAACACAGGACTAAGTATGGCTCAGAAAGGCCATTCTTACTCAGATTCTTTTTCCCTTAGCGTTTTTTCATAAAGAGAAAGGGAAAAGCAGCTAGGGCAACTTTCTTTTTTCTCAGCTGTTCCTGTTCTTCTTATCTTCCCAGTTGGTACCTGTCCATCAGTCAAACTTGCCTGGGGCTTTGAAGGGAAAGTAACAGAGCTGGGCAGAGGGCTTGGACAAAAAGTATTCTTTTTTTCAAGGCAGTTCTTGACTCCAATCTACACACATTGGCCCTTCAAAGAAGCACTAAGAAAACACTAGGGCGGCTGGTGGAAGAAAAACTGAACTTTTCTGTTTTTATTTATCAGGAGTCTTTCTTGTAGCACACTGTAAAAAAGTGAGATTAACACATCTATGACATGATATTCTCCTATAACTCTTTTAGATCTGCACCATAATTACATTAGAAATACACTCTCTCAAGACTAGTTGACTGTCAATTTCTTATCTTTACTCTCTTGGCATTTTGTGATTAAAAATTTTTAAATGTTCTTAATTATTTAAAAAACTTACATACAGGGCCAGGATTTAGCTCAGGGCTTCCAGTGCCTGTCTTGCAAGCGCAAGGGCCTGAGTTCGATCCCCGGTAACCACATACAATACTGGGCATGGAGACTCACGCCCAGCAGCAATCAGCACCACATACCACAGTGCCAGGCGTGGTGGCTCACGCCTGTAATCCCAGCACTTGGGAGGCAGAGGCAGGAGGATTGCTGTGATGTGAGTTGGAGGCTGAGCCCAGGGCCCACCTGAACTACAAAGTGAGACCCTGTCTCAAAAAAAAAGTCATCACCAAACTGAAGGTGGCTCAGGTGTTCTAGAAGTTGCACAGATTTTCCTTTTGTATTTAGACCTTTTACATTGATTTTTGTGAAATATATAGACTATATGTAGATGCACTTTTTTTTTTTTTTTGCATATTGCTGTCTGGTCAAACCAGCATCAGTAGTTGTGAAGACTATCTTTTTGAATATTGAATTGTTTTTGCCTCTGTCAAGGCTAGGTGACTATATGTAGATCCATTTTTGGACTCTATTTTGACCCATGGATCTATTTGTCTACTTTTTGGGGGGCCAGTGTTATGTTGTCTGGGTTGCTGTAATTTTAGTGTCCTCCAACATTCATCTTCAATACTGTGTTGACTTTTTTTTTGGCCTCTGCATATACACCTTAGAAATAGTGTGTGCACAAAATAACTTGGTAGGATTCAATTAAATATATAGATCAAATTAGGAGGAACGGTATCTGAAAGTATTGAATTGTATCTATGAAAATGATCTCCTTTCATCAGCAGTCTGTCTGTACAGTGTTCCTCAAGCAGATTTTTTTTTTCTTTTTTCTTTTTTTTTTTTTGAGACAGGGTCTCACTTTGTAGTTGAGGTTGGCCCTGAGCTCAGCCTCCAACTTACATCACAGCAATCCTCCTGCCTCTGCCTTCCAAGTGCTGGGTTTACAAGCGTGAGCCACCATGCCTGGCACTGTGGTGTGTGGTACTGATTGCTGCTGGGCGTGAGTCTCCAAGCCCAGTATTGTATGTGGTTAACCAGGGGATTGAATCCGGGTGCTTGCGCTTGCAAGACAGGTGCCAGAACCACTGAGCTAAATCCCCGGCCAAACAGATTTTATTTTGTACAGTACTGGGATTAAAACCAGGGACTTCATACTACCTACATACATCCAGGTCTTTTTTTATATTTCTATTTTGAGACACTCACTTTATTTTGCTAAGTCACTAAGTTGCTCAGGTTGGGTTTGAGCATACAAACCTCCTGTCTCAGCTTCCCAGTTTATACCAGGATTATAGGCAAGAGCCATCACACTTGACTTTCATGTCAATTTTATACAAAAGTATACTTGTATTAATTTTAGATCTAACTTTTTTTGGCGCTAATGTAAGTAGAGTATTTTAAAAAATTTTTAAATCCCTTTGTCCATTGGTAAATAGGAGCACAGTTGAGGTAGTAAGGTAAACTTGTATCTTACAAAGTTGATATCTCTAATCACTTATTATTCTAATAGAGTAGTGTTTTTGTTGATTGTTTTGAGATTTTGTACACAGACAACCATATTACCTGCAAACAGTTTTATTTCTTCCTTCCTAGTATGTATACTTTTTGGGGTTTTTTTTTGTCTTATTGTTGTAGTCAGGACTTCCAACTCAGTATTGAAGAGAATTAATTGCTGAAAGGAAATATCTTTTCCTTGTTCCTGATTTTAAGGGAAAAAGCACCTATTTACTCATCGTTAATTATGATATTAGCTATAACGCTTTTATAGATATTCTTATTAAGTTGATAAATTTCCCTTCTCTTTATAGTTGCTATTAGTATTTATTGAAAATGGGCATTATAGGCCAACGATTTAGCTCAGTGGTTCTGGCGCTTGCCTTGCAAGTGCAAGGGACCAAGTTCAATTCTTGGTAACCACATACAACACTGGGCATGACTAATGCCCACTAGCAATCAGCACAATGTAGGACAGGAGAATTGCTGTGAGTTCCAGGCTTGCCTGGGCTACATAGTGAGTTCAGGACCAGCCTGAACTAAAGTGAGACCTAGTTTCAAGAAAGAAAATGATTTAGTGAATATTTTTCTCCATCTATTGATACGACCATGATTTTTATTTAGATTATTGACATGATGGATTATGTTAATTGATTTCTGAATGTTGAATTAACCTCTATACTTTGAGTAAATTGGTGTAGAAATTGTATAGGTTACTGCACTACATTTTTCTATTTGTCAAGATGTTTGTATCTTCATTAATGAATGCTATTTGTCTGTAGTCTTCATTCTTCTAAGTTCCTGTCTGGTTTTGGTATTAGGGCAATGTTAGCATCAGAATGAGTTAGAAAATAACCCTTTTGTTACTATTTTCTGGAAAATATCATAGGAAAGTGATATAATTTCTCCTTCAGTATTTGATAGAATTCACTAACAAATCCACCTATGCCCAGGGCTTTCTGTTTTGGAAATAAGTAACTACTAACTCAATAATTTAATTGATATAAACCTATCAAGGTTACCTACTTCTCCTTTTGTGAGGTTTGATCAATGGGGGCTTCAAAGAATTGGTTCATTTTATCAAAGTTATCAAGTATGGGCTCAGTGGTGCCATGCCTGCCATGAAAAGAGCAAGGTCTGGAGTCTGATGCCCAGTACTGGAAAAGATTATTAAATTTGTGGACACAGGGCTTTATTATATTTTCATGTCCACAAGATCTGCGGTGATGGCCGCTCTTTCATTGAGACTTCTACTAATTTTATTGGTCTTTTCTATGATTCGATTTTACTGATTTCCTTTAGTGAGTTCTTACTGCCAACTTTATTTATTTCTGCTCTAATTCCTCCTGGCACATTTTTTTTCCTGCTTACTTTAGAATTAATGTGGTTCTTCCCCCAATTATTTCTAAGGCAGAAATTTAGATAATAGATTTTAGATTTTTTTCTAATGTATGCATCTAGTGCTGAGTTTTCCTCTAAGTACTGGATTCACTCTACTTTGCAAATATTTTAAAATTATACTTTTTTATTCAGTTAAAAATGTTTTAAAATTCCTATAGAGATTTCTTTGTTCTCTGTTACTTCGAAGTGTGTTGAGAGCCAAGAATTTAGCTCAGTAGCATGTGCTCAGCTGGCAAGCAAAAGCTCCTGAGTTTGATTCTGGTTTTTTTTTTTTTTTTTAAAAATGTGTTATTGAATTTCCAGGTATTTTTTTTTTCAGGTATATTTCATTGATTTGTAATTTTGTGAACTGAGCATGTTCTTTGTGCTTTCTACCCTTTTATATCAGTTGAGGCATGTTTTGTGGCCTGGAAAGCGGTCTAGTTTATGAGTGTTCCATGGCAGCTTGGGAATAATGTGGATTCTGCTGTTGTTGAATGAAATACTCCACAATTCTCAACTAGATGCTTTTTAGATAATGATGCTATTGAGTCCAACCATGTCCTCACTGATTTTATGCCTAAGTGAATCTATTAACTATTAATGTTAAAGTGTTTATGTGTCCAATTATATTATAGATTCATCTTTTTTTACGGTTCTCTAAATATTTGCTACATGTTACTGTATTTTTTTGAGATAGGATCTCACTCTATAGCTGTAGCCCAAGTTAGCCATGAACTTGTCCAACTTCCTGCCTCAGCCTCCCCTGTGGTGAAATTATAGGCATGCACCACCATGCTTTGTGATCCTATTATCTAATGATCTCCATTTCTGATAATTTTTGTTTTGGGGAAATGAATATAACTTCTTTATGTTTTTTATTAGTGAATGCATGGTATACCTTTCTCCATCTCTTTACTTTTATGTATTTTAAAATTTTGGGGGCCAGCTCTGTTGGGAAGCTGAGGCAGAATGATTGCCATGAGTCCTGAGGCCAGTCTGGGCTCCTTGAGTTTAAAAGCAGGCTACATTACTTAGCAAGACCTTATTTCAAAAAATATAACAAAAACTTATCATGGTAGGATCTCTTAACGTATGTCCCTTCTCAACAAACTTCTAAGTGTGTACAACACTATAAGGTATAAGGCCCAATATTATATAATGTATCTGTAGAACTTTTATAACTGAAACTTTAGGCCTGACAACCTTATTCTGTTCTTTATTTACACGTGTTTGACTCTGGGGTGTTCATGTGAGATCATGCTGTATTTGTTCTCCTGTGACTTAGCATAATGTACTCAAGGTCATCATACAAGGCAGGATTTCTCTTTAACAGCAGAATAAGATTTTATGTCTGTACCACATTTTCCTTATCTAGCCAGTCATTGATAAGACATTTAAGTTGTTTCCATATCTTTTTTCTTTTTGCAGTAGCAGGTATTGAACTCATAACCTTGTCCTTAAAGACAAGCGTGGTGCCACTGAGCTAAACCTCCAGCCCTCCACATCCTGGCTATTGTGAATAATGCTGTATTAAAATGGGAATATAAACATTTCTTTGAAATCCCGACTTCAGCACTTTTGGAGAAACATCTAGAAACAGAATGGTTTCATCATATGATAATTTTTAAAATTATTATTAGAGGAGCTGCTATACGTTTTCTGCCACATTTTTTGTTGCTGAGATAAAATACCCAAGGTTTATTTTCAGCTCAGTTTGTAGAGATTTCAGTCCGCAGTCAAATGGCTCCAAGGCATGGCAGAGAAACAATTCATGGCGAAGCAGCGAGGTGGCAGTGAAGCAGCAAGCAGCAGGAGTGAGCCTGCCTTTCCTTTTTATCCCATTCAGGCAACAATCCTTTAGGATGGTGCCATGGACACCCAGGGTAGTGCTTCTTTCTTCAGTAAATCCATTCAGTCACAACTATAATTACACTAATTCCAGTCAGTGGGATCATTTAAATCCAGTACCATACATTTTTTTTCTCAAACTACACATTCTATCTCCCTGTTTTGCTTTTTAATAATAGCTATTTTAACAAGTGTATGGTGTTATCTCAAAGGTGTTAATTTGCATATCCTTGACGATTATTGATGTTGAGCACATTTTCATATACTTGTTAATCATTTGTACACCTTTAGAGAAATGTGTCAAGCCTTTTGTTATTTTTAGATTGACTAGTTATCCTGCAGGTCTTGTCATCAGTTAAAAATGGCTTTAGTCGGGCCGGGGATATAGCTTAGTGGTTCTGGCGCCTGTCTTGCAAGCGCAAGGACCTGGGTTCAATTCCCGGTAACCACATAACAATACTGGGTGTGGAGACTCACCCCAGCGGCAACCCAATACCACATACCAGTGCCGGGCGTGGTGGCTCATGCCTGTAATCCCAGCACTTGGGAGGCAGAGGCAGGAGGATTGTGATGTGAGTTTGAGGCTGAGCTCAGGGCCAGCCTGAACCACAAAGCGAGACCCTGTCTCAAAAAAAAATCTTAAAAAAAAAAAAATGGCTTTAGTCTAAGGGACAGGCCTATAAAGATACTTTATAAATGGTGCTCTATGGTACCCAGGGAAATTCAGGAGTGAAATATCCATTACAAATTTAAGCTTCAGCTGATATAAATGCTTGACTCTGAGGATGCAGAAAATTCACCTTTAAGACTTCTGAAGCTAAGAAGTGGTCTATATAGGAAAGGAACTCTTTCATGGAGAAAATCGAACACCTTCTCTTTGGAAGCTGCTGTCAACTTTTTCTTCCTTTATTTAGTTAGAGCAAACCCATTTTTGATCCAATACTGAAGACAAAAGACACACTGAGAAGTTTTCCAAACTTAACTCTTCTAGCACTTTCTACCCTCTTCCAATGTGTTGTGCACATAGTTTGAGAGTATAAAGACTGCCATGCATCCACCAAATGTATGGAAGAGTTGAAGGAATTCCAGTGTTAAAGAATATAGGCAGGACTACTTTGGAAGTCTGGATTAAGTAAAGATGAATTAACCCTCAGTGGTTATAGTTCTGGATCAAGACTAGAATGAGAAAGGCTTCGATGTGCATATGAGTAAGGAAATAACAGCCTATATAAACACAGAAGAATAGCATTAGACTGAATCTGGGAATCGTTTTGATTAAAACACAAAACAAAAAAACCCGATTATTGAATGTTGACGTGAGAAAACCATCTCATTAGATATGAGGGTACTGAAGTCAGTGCAAGTCTGTGATTCCGACTATCAGATGACATGGTTCTGCTGAAGTTGAAAAGACAGTTTGATTAATGATTTTGGTTCACTGACTTAGCTTGCTTTCTTGTTGTATACATATTTCTGTATTCCAGTCACTGCAGTTGATATAGGAAAGACGGATCCTGTCCATTGGTCAGAAGTTAACTTCCATGTACTCTGTGTATACCCACATCCTAAAAAAGCAGTCCTGGGGTTCCAAGGGTATTTTGGGGGCAAGTCCATTGTTCCATCTGCTTCTCATGGCATTTCTGTAATAATCTAGTATCACAAATTCTACATCTTTGGGTGCTCTCCATACACAAACACCGACACCCTCCATGTCTAGTATTATAGCAATTTCAGAATACTTAATAAATTCTTCTGTTATTCAATCTTAAAACTCCAGCTTTAAGCACATTGAAAGGTTTGGTTCTTCATGTTTTACAGAAAATGGCAACCTGCTGGAACTGTAATTTTTGATAGATTTCAAGCTGAGTAAATTCTGTGTTGAATGTAGGAATTCTTGTTGGCATCCTGATGCAGGTTCAGAAATTTAGTCCTATCATTTCACTTCACATGAGGGTTGTAGTCTAAATCTAAACTGGCTCCCTAGAAAAAGGATCTTTTGCTTTATTCACATTTGAGTCTCACTTGGGAAATCCTCTTCAATCACCCCTGCATTCCGACGCACAGGCCCGAGCCTAGGAGTTGCCCCAAACCACCATAGATTTGAACCGCTGATTCTCTATAAAGCTGGCCATCAGCAAAGCTGTATTTACCCCGTATTTCTATTTTTGCCTCAAATTTCTCCTGTCTTCTACACAAGGTTTCAGGAAGAAAAGTGGCTAAGCTTATTTTCAAGATCTTCATATTTGCTTCTCTTAGCCAAAAACTTCTCCAAGGCAACTGTAGATTTTCTCTTTTTTTTTGAGACAGGGTCTTGCTTTGTGGTTCAGGCTGGCCCTGAGCTCAGCCTCAAACTCACTTCACAGCAATCCTCCTGCCTCTGCCTCCCGAGTGCTGGGATTACTGGCGTGAGCCACCACTCCCGGCACTGTGGTATGTGGTGCTGGTTGCTGCTGGGCGTGAGTCTCCACGCCCAGTAGGGTATGTGGTTACCGGGGAATCGAACCCGGGCCCTTGCGCTTGCAAGACAGGCGTCCGAACCACTGAGCTAACTCCCCGGCCCCTGTAGATTTTCTCTTGCTGACTGCAATTATGACTCTTTAAATAGGGACTCCAGGGCAGACAAGCTGGTACAACAGTCCTATCACTCTGAGAGGCTGAAGCAGGACGGCAAATTTAAGCTAACTATGCAATCTAATGATTTATAAAACCCTGTCTCAAAGTAAGAAAAAGGGTGGGGGTGCAGCTCAGAGTGAAGGCCCTGAATTCAATCACCAGCAACAACAACAACAAAACGACCTACATACACAGACCAGTGCATCATATACTAATGATTATTTTATGTTCATTCAGAGGAACCAAACAATTGAACAAACAACCTTTTTCTTAATGGACATTAAATGGGTAGATGATACTGATTTTTATTTTCCTCCTAAGATAATCGGGATTGAACTCTGGGAGCACATAACTGTATCCCCAACCTTTTAAAATTTTAAGGCTGAGTCTTACTAAGTTGCTGAGGCTCAGCTCAAGCCTGCGTTTTTTTTTTTTTTTTTTTGCCTCAGTCTCACAGAGTGCTGGGATTCCAGGGTTATGCTGATACACCGAGCCTGTAGAGTCTGTTTCTCAACAATATTCACATAAGTTTTTGAATGATAAAATATTTACACAGCCTAGTTGCATTGTCATCTGTTCATGGATGGTGTTTTAATAAATACAGAATCTAGAACATGAGAACTAATTCCCAGACTTGAGAATTAACATTTACTAGCTGTAGAAGCAGTTTCCACAGATGGGCAAAGGGATGCGACAGGTTCTGCTGCACAGTGTGTACAGCCCACCACAGGTGCTCTGGAAATATCTGCTCAGTGTTCTTGAGTCCCAAATATGCACAAGCATATGATGTGACACTTTTGTTCATCCTTCTCCATAAATAACAAAGAATGTCTTTAAAACTTAAATTGATAAAGTCACATAAGATAACACTATAAAAATTCACAAGCCTAAACTCTTAAAAAAAATCATTTATTGATCCTTTACCATACAAAATTTATTCAAATTACATCCATTTGAAGTGGTAAGATCACAGCTAGAGAACAGGTCACCCTGTAACAAATCTATTTACAAAATCCATCATAAAAGCTTTTTTTTTTGTTCATTTTTTTATACATTATATTACATATTTTCTGTTTTAAACTAGCATATAACACAAAGCTAAACTGATTAGTAGTTTGCCTACTCCCAACGTTGGGAGAAATACTTCCTTTTTACAAAATCTTGTACCCTGTAGGAAGAGAAATTCCTACACTCTGACAATTGCCACTCAACTTCCTCTGCAAGGCGTTTTCCTTCTTATCCTTCCTTCTCATACACACAAGTTGTCATGCATGCACCGAGTTCCTACTTCCTTTTCCTGAAAGCTAACGCTTTAAATACTGCAATTCTATTTACAAGTCTACATGTAAGACAAAAATGAAAACAAGAACCACAACAACAACAACAACAACAACAACATCAACAACAACAAAAACCAAAAACAAGGGAACGCTCTTAAAAAATTACAAACCAGCTAGAAAATATTCTGGCAGTGTTTACAAATTAATTGCTAGTTTTGTACAAAATTGCTAAATAATGAAGGTGTGAGTAGACTACATATCAACTTAAATAAGAGGATTGCTATGCACAACTCTGTACATATAAACAAACACCTAACACTGTTTGACAGCTCATGTGTTGCCCTTTATACATTTATTTTCTAAGGCTCACGCAGTCATAATTCGCACACTTGTAACTTTTAGCCTTTCATGTGTGAGCTTTAATAGCAGCAACTCAATGGTACCAGGAAACCTGCATACTTACTACTTAAAGTAACACAAATACTGTAGTACCTACCCACTTAGTGTGCCAGATACTATGGGAAAAGAATATGACTAACGCCAACAGAATACAGTATGGACATCTAATTCATGTACCCCAGTTAAGCTCATTAACTGGAAAAATCATATGCACGAAATAATTTTTAAGACTTATTAGTATTCCTTTCATTTTTTTTTTTAAACAATAAATACGGCATTACATTACGAAAAGGTTCAACAAGAAAGTCAACAAAACACACAACAACCTAGCCAGGTGAGCTCAGTCTTTAGACTTTGGAAAAAAGTCAGCTCTGTGCAGCTGGCAAAGAGAATGAGCCAGAGCTGGAAGCAGAGGCAGCTAACCAGAGTGAGATAAATATGGGACATGGGGAAAGGTTGGCATAAATGGTTTCCCATGCAGGAAAAAACCCCACAGTGCATTTCCAGTAGGCACTTAACACGAAGCTCCTCTCCCTCCTCCACCCCAGTGCTTCATCTCGGACCACACGGATATTCTGTACCTAGTCCAGGGTGTGAGGGGAGGAGGCTGAAGAAGAGAGAGGAAGATAGTCTGCACCTTTTGTTTTTCTTCCCAAACATACACCACGCATACCCACACACAGAGTTTAAAGTGCTGGTGTCATCTGTCTGGACCCCACCACCACTTTGCATATTGTGGAAATCTATCTAGAGTAAACTGGCTGGGGTTCTTGTGGTTTGTTAATTTTTGTTTGCTAAGGGATGCCATCAATTCGATCAAATGCTTAAAGAGCTGAGTGCCTACCACGTGCCTCCCAACGGGCCAGGCACACAGCATTTCAATTCAATTGTTCGGAGGTTAGTTTTTTTTCTTTTTTGTGACTTTCTCATTTCCAAAGCCCTTAGCATCCAAGGAGTGGATTTGAGGTACTATGCTACATTCCCAGGAAGAGATGGCCTTCGCCATCGGCCGACAGGAATGTCATTCTTGGACACAACTGTAGGATCAGCAGCTGACAGGAAGCTTCCAACTTGGGACACCATTCCTGAGGAGAGAAGAGGGAGAGGCCCTGGCATTCTATCACTTCATTTCCCGCCTCCTCACTTCCTGTAGTCCAATACACTCCTTGGAGGAAGGAGAATCGGATGTGGCCAGGACTGTTCTACCCTGACACAACGGGAGCCCTCTGCTCTGTCTAGCTCGAGGAAGAGCCCCCAAGAGAACGCCACTCACGCAATGGGGATGTCTTTCCCCTTAGAGGCTTGTCCATCTGACCCCATCCTGAGAAGTGGTCTCCCTGAGTGTGGCATCAAAGCCCTTTCCCCGGTCACAGGGGACCGGGAAGCCCAAGGACGGAGGGGTCTGTGCCTGCTGCCCCTTGGGACTGCTTCATCGTCTGACCTGTTCTCCTTCCCCATGGGCCATCCATGTTGGGGAGCCACAGGGTGGACTGGCCCCGAGCTCCACTCCCAGGAAAGGAAGCAAGATGGGGCAGTGCTTCTTGCAGAGGCTGGTAGACCTTAGGTCACACAGGTTTAAATGCTCTGATAGGTAGAAGTTCTCTCTCCCTCTGCTAAAGCAATATGAATTTGCAAAAACCGCTTCAAAGTAAACAATGAACTTGAAAAGGTGATGGGAGCCACAGGAATGCTTAAATGGCAGCTAAAGAAAAAAGTCTGAAACAATCCACAAAGAACTCCTAAGTAGGTATTTGCTACAAATCAACTGGAAACTCACAAATACGCAGGGGACCGGGGAGTGGGAGTGAGAAAATGGAGACAGGAAAATCCACAACAGCTTTTGAGTGGCAGAACTCCACTAGTCCTCTGTATCCGAAACAAGTACTCTGAAAACAGGTTCTTCATCAGAAAGGCTGTGGAGGTTCTCATGACCTCCCGGTGGGACATGAAGCCCATAGCTTAAACTGAAGTATGAGAGTAATTTAAATATTCCTAAGAAGAGCTGAGGAAATCCATTCCATACTTTTGCATGACTTCAAGTTTGCATTTGCTGCAGTTCCATTCCATATTAGCAGACCCCAAAGACATGCATTCTGCAGAGAAGGCACGGCTTGAAATGCTATTAGGGAAGATTGCTGTTTTTCCAGTGGGCCAGGTGGCTGGACCCCATTCTACAGCCCATCCATCAGGCACAGCAAGCCAATCTGAGAGGGAAGAAGGGAAAAGAGGAAAAGGACAGGCAGGAGACACCTGATTGCACATTTTCTCACTTGCTGACTCATCCAGGAGATTTTGGAGCCTGGGACAAGGCAGGGACTTCCCAAGGGAGCCTGCAACTGTGCGTTTAGACAATTATTTAATTCAGTAAAATGTCAGCTTTGTTCTGAAGTTTGTAGTTTACTTCATGATACTCTCTTGGAGGAAGAAGGTAGGAAGGGACAACACTGCATGACAGATGTTCTTGTTCCAGGATAAAAAAATATTGGTTTATAAGGTAGGTTCACACACAGCGTAATCAACTACACATAAAGTCTTCCACCAACGGGAGCTTTTCCAAATCATAGGCGTCAAAGAGATCGCTGATACCTTCTTCTTCCCCCAGGCTCAGCAGGTAGTCCTCTTGGAGCAGGGGAGGCAGTAAGTTCACAAATGGTCCTTCCAGGTTGGAAGGAATTTGGTCCTCAGTCTGCTGTAAAAGGTTGGCTGGGGAGGCCAGAGGAGAAAGGTTTGCCATAGAAATGGAGCAATCGCTATGTCCTGAGTTATTTGAAGCCAAGTCTGAAAGGAAAACATTAGTGGAAACCAAAAGTGAGCTAGAAGAAAACCGGTTATTTTTTTTTTTTTTTAATTACTCTGCTGATGACAATGGGATAAATTCAGTCCACCTCACTCCACCATTTTTGCCAGCAACTATGGCAGTGACTTGTCACCTTTCTCTGTCCTGGTCCAATTCACCTCTCAAAGTATGTGCTGCCAGAAAACATGAAAATAGCTTCACAGGTGAGATGCTAAGTGGTTCAAAAACATTTCTCCAATAACTAGTTGTTGTTTTAAGAAAAACAAAACAAAAAGCGAAGAGTGAACTCCTAAGGAGAAACTCACCAATTTTCACTGTCTTATGAACAATTAGCTTACTAAATATCCTTGTAAAAACACAGCAAGGCATATCCACTTTGAATTTCCACAGTGAAAAAGGAGGGTCCTTGGTTTGTACCATTTCAGGTGCTGCATTTTTGCAGAGTATTAAGCCACAGCTATTCATTTAAAACACAATTTTTGCTGCTACTCTGGCAGACAGTAGGGGAAAAATCAAACAATATTCTCAAGCCGAAACTCTGGGTTTTACAACTATAACCTCTTCCCATCACATTAGGAGGGAAATGAGAACTCTGGGACAGAGGCTACTCTCCCCACACTTCTCACGGCCTTCTCTAACGATCTCTGGAACATCCTTCAGAGGTGTATGGCCACAGCAGTGGGTAAGCCATGGAGACAATGGAAAACACGGCTCTTGCCAAGCAAAGAATGAAAGGACTCTATGAATGAATGAAGGAGGCTTTGCCCTAGATTATTGTTTTATTCTACAAACAGGTCACAAGCTCTTTAAAAATGCTACTTTAGTAACAATAGATGCTTTTGTTTCCTGCTCAGACTTGCAGTTCCGATACAGGATCCTTCTAGTCACCCTCTTTTCTAACACAGTTTCTGAAAGACCAAAGTGGAATTTTTACCTTTGGAAGTGGGTTTAGGGATGTTCCCATTGTGGTCTTGGTTGTTTGTTTTCACTGGACTGTGTGTTTCAGTCTCTTCTGGACACAAGTAAACCTCAATGGGTCCTTGGGTACTTGCCAAGTGGATCTGGAGGCTCTATGAACAGAAACGACAGAAGTGACTACTGTTTTCAAAAACTGAAATGTCAGGGTAATATTCACTGTTTGTGTGCTTTGTTGCTGGTAGTGTAACTGTAGCTATGAGCGTCTCCTTCTAAAGCAGGGGTCACCAAACTAAAGTTGAAGGGCCAACTCCAACCCAGCAAATGGCTTTGTAAATAAAGTTTTATTGGAACATGGCTGTGGCCAGCCTCAAGGTACTGCCTTCGTCTGGCTGTTTTCTTATTACAAAGGCAAAGTCTAGCAATTGAAAAGCCTGAAATAAGTCTGCAGGGCTCATAAAGCCAAAGATATTTACTATTTGGCATGTTAGAATGTAACTTTTTTGCTAGGCCAGAGATGTAGCTCAGTGGCACAAGGCCTGCAAAGAGCAAAGACTTAGGTTCAATCCCCAATCCCTCCTCCGAAAGGATCACCTTTTTAGTGCAGAGGAACAATCTGTCAAAAGTAAATTACGTTCTTTAGATCAAGTCTTTTCTGACAAATTATTAAAAGGTCCATTTAGTTTTCCAAATGGTGTATTTTCATATTATTGTTCCTTTATAGTAGGGCTTTCTCATGCTGCATTTTAATGACCAACTTATAAATAGCATTCCCAGGAACTGCATTTAACAAGAGATGACAACACACTGATATTTAAAATTCCTTCTTCACTTACAATGTTGATAATAATCTCTCAAGGTGGGAGGTCTACCCTGAAAGAGGCTGTAAAACTCTCTACCCTATGCATTTTTTTCTTTCCAGTTCTGCATCTTATCATGGCAGCCTAGGCCAAAATGATCAGAGTCCATCTGAAAGTAATCACAAAAATATGTGCCCTACTTTCTAATGTTCTAGTCTATCAATTACTTCAAGGTTTCATTTAATTTCATAAAAGTAAACATGTTAAAAAAGTGCAATAAAAATTCTTAAAGTGTGCTAAGTTTGGGGAGTACTTCCCAGCACTTGTATTTCTGTTCCCACCAGTGACTGGATACAAGTAATCAACATTACATTTTTCAAGCAGCTCAAATGGATGAGAAGCACCAGGTAACAAGTGGGATAGGGCATCAAGATGCCCTGCTACATTAAAATTAGACTTTTTGAACCTTCAAAAAACATCAAATAGTTTAAGTGTTTTAAAGTTTAGCATTAAGGAAAATAAATGGGGAGCAACTATCAAAGCAAATGGGAATCGATTAGAAAATTCTAGAACAGGTCAGACTTTCACCATGACTCAGCGATTCTTTGACTCAGGCACTCCAGTATGTCTGCAGATGCGCAAGGCCGCGTCTCCTTACCTCTATGGAGTCAGGCACTTCAAGTCTTGTTTCAGGAGGGGCTTTCACAACTATAACAGTTTGGTCTTTAAGGCCACTAATTTTTCGAATATCTTGATATGTAACATAAGCTAACGTGACAAATGTTAAGGAAATCTTCCACCTAAGTGCCTCCCACAGGGACCGCATGGAAAGAATTTAAACCATCTTATGACTTATAAGACTATATATATATATATATATATATATATATATATATATATATATATGTCTCATATAAGGCAGATAAATAGGGGTTACAGAGAAGTTCAAATAATTTCCCAAATTACCTATTCTGTTGCTTCATAAAACATTTTAATATATGTTAACTGGGTTCAATTTTGTCAACTGTTTCTGTTGGTTCACTGGAAAGAACGTTCTGTGGTATTATCTGTTTCTTCTTTGAAAACAGATCTTTTTTTGTCTATGTCTTGTACTCTACTAAAAGAGAGTACATCTACTAAAAGAGTATGATATACAGTGTATTAACTATTGTTATTCCTGTTTTGAAATTTTATTTTTTCATTAAGAAAAGAATAATTACGTCTCAACTGGGTGTAGTGGTTCAGGCCTGTAACCCCAGCACCTAGGCTAAGGCAGGAGGATTGCCACAAGTTTGAAGTCAGCCTGGGCTACCATTTGAGTTCAAAGCTGGTAGATTAGACCCTATCTCAAAAAAACCAAAAAAGTCTCTGGTTTTGGATCTTCAGATATACTGGGTCCCTCAGGGATCTTCTTTACTGACTGATGTTCTAGACAACAAAAGAAATACACACTTTATCCTTCCCATTTCTAAAAGCCTACGGCTATTCACAAAATTAAAATACAAAGAAGAGTTAAACCAGCAAATGAAAATCAAAACCCAATGAAACCACGTTCCTTTGGTGTACAAGTATTCCATAAACCCAATGAAGTATTGTTGTTCAAACTAAAGTATGACAGACCCCAACTTGCAGAAAAAATTTCAAGCTCTACTCATCACAAATCTTTTGAATTCCCAGCCTATTAGCAAGAGTCAGCAGCCACCAACTGAATGAATAAGTAGCAAATGTGTTAGTGGAAGAACTCAGAACACTGCTCCTGCAGACGGCCTGTTTTCTGGGGTGCACCCTGGCCTGTGGTGAATGTATCACTTCCAAATATAGAAGGGTGTCATTGTCTCTGTTAGAAAAATTATCCTTTGTGTGATATTATTAACTCTACCACTAATTCCAATGCTCACAAGTAGGAAAGTAGATCCCAGGTGTTCTGCAATATGAGAAATACTGATTTGAGGAAAAAGAATAAAATAACATTTTACCATGCCATAGTTACTTCTGAATGCTGACTGGTTCTCTTAAATGTCCTGGAAGCCAGGTTTAAAAGGATAGGGTGAAATATCATGATACTTACTCCATGACCAAAGTATGCATATGAGCTCACTTAAGCAAAGTACAGTGACTTCAGTCAGCTTTTTAAATAGACTCATTAAAATGCCGAGAATAAAATAGAAAATAACAAATCAATAAAAGCATTTCTGTGGGTAATATTGGGTATCTAATAGTGTCTGTGACCTAATATGTTTAATATGTAAAAAAGAATTTGAAATCCTAGAGGAAATGATGTCCCTGAGAACAGAAGCTTTCAGTAGATGCTTCTTACAGAAGCTATGAATCTACTTGCCAGAAACAAAGCTCATCCACAGAATCTGCATATGCATACGAGGGATTTATCATAGACTGTCTTGTTCTGGTCTCTACAGCTGAGACAACGGGGGCTTGGTAGTGACTGCTCTTGCAGGATCCTGGGCATCAGATCCTTACTTCTCCCATCAAAGCCATTTCTATCTTTATGGAAGACCAGAAGGTTCTGATTTTTACTGCAAATTCGAGGACAATGGATACCCAGGTTTTGATCCCAACGCCCACTGTCAAAAACCTCAGTGATAAGAACTTATTAAAAGAAAAACTCATCTACAATTACTCAACATGCTGCAGGAAAGAAAATTTCAACACATTTGTGAACAAGCTGTATCAGATTGGGAACTGAATGGTGAACTGAAATAAATTGTGCAAATATATTTTTTATTCTTATAAATTTTAAAGTGCTTCCTCTGTGGCTCCCTCCTGAATCTGCTTCTGTGGTTGGTGGTCTCCTGCAAGGAAGCTTTCATTTTCTACAACAAAGGCCTGAGAGAAAGCTAATGTAAGTGACAATGCCATAAGCCACGTGTTCCAGAGAGCTGCCAATCATGTGTAACCGCACACCTCCTCCACAATGGGCCACCAACTAAACAATGAATGCAAGAGCCCCTGCGGGCCACTCAGCACCCTTGGGGGTTCGAGTCATCACCCCCCTTCTCCATCTCACTCATTATCAGCTGACAAGGTCAATCCTTTGGTCCACTGCAGATGAACACTTGCAGGTTTAAAAAGCACTGAATGGAAAAATAAATGTCCACATACTCCCCAAAGGAGAGACAGTTAAATGCGAGAAAGTGGACAGGGTACATTTTGTTCTCTAACAAAGGTCAACGTGGAATCATTAGGAGGATAGGACTGAAATTAAAGATAGGATAATTCAACGTGTTGGTTTTGTCTTGTATCAGTAACTGAGAATCCTGGCAAATCCTGCTGGCACTGTGGAGCCATTTCTCTCGCATTTCATCTGCTGGGAGATGATGAAGAGGAACTTTCCCTGTGACGGCAACAGTCTTGAATGGCAGGTTGCAAACAATTAGCTCCTCCTAGTTCTTTTGCTGAAAACTAACACTGGAGGAGGAACAGTGAGTTGAGATTTTCTGGGTTTGGGGAGGGGTCTGAAATCAGTTTCTGGTAGTAGGAAACAGACAAGGCGCTTACATAGCTAGAGCATAAACTTTTTCTGGTCTCCTTCAAACCTTTTCACAACGGGTTTAAATCAGTCAGATTTAACTAATTCTAATCGCTACAATGTCTGATGAAAAGAAAATAGAACGTGAGAACCCCAACAAGCCAGCTAACACCCACCAAAAATCTGGGAAGCCAACGTTGAAATGCTGAGTGTTGTCACTGATATTAATATTGACACCTTACATATCTTTTATTAGTGTGGCCTTACACTAGGAGTGTAGCCATATCTTCCAACCACATGTGAATAAAGTACTTTAAAAAGAAGTTTCCATCTGGCTTTTAAAATATGATAGGATTCAGTCCAAATGAGTATCTTACCATAAATGCTGACTTTTTAGGCAAAGTAGGTTTACACACACACACACACACACACACACACACACACACACACACTACTCTTGCATGAAGCTGGAGTAAAATCTACTCTGTGCATGTGTTGGATTACCAGCTCTGAAAAGAGTGTAAAAGGTACCAGCCCCTTATCCACTGTGGCACAAAGGATATCTTTGATTCTCTGAATCCTCGGTTAACAGTCTGAGGTCCAGGGTGCAGCTCTGGATCAGTTCGTCTAACTTCTTCTCTTCCTGACTGAGCTCGGTCACTTCTCTGGACAGGCCTTGACACTGGGCCAGCATGCCCCCATCCTCAGACAGACTGCAGCCCCTACGACCCAAAAACAGACGCTGTGTGGCTGCTCGGGAGAATAGGTCCTGTGGGTAAACATCCCCTCTTGCCCTGGGAGGTCACAAGGCTTCTGAGGCAAACGTTCCAATCAGAACTTTATATGTTTGTCATCAATAAGGTGCTGCACCGCTTCCACCACTGAAAGTAGGTGAAGAAGTGCTGTCATTTCAGAGCTCTTTCCTGCAAAGGAGGCCTGTTTAAAAGGTGGCAGCCACCTGGCCCCAGCTGCCCACCCACAATATGCCACCAGGGTGGGGAGGAGAGAAAGACACACACAGAAAAGATAGAATGGCTCAAAAACTGATGACAATGATGACGACAACAGGAGCAGCAACAACAACAACCAATCAGCCATAAACATGAAAGATCCAGCTATTCCTGCAGGTCTTTTATCAACAGCTAGAAAGAAGGAGATAAAGGAAACAAATCCATCAGTTACATGTAAGAACAAAGACCAGTACTCAGTGAATCAAAATGCATTACTGCTCAACATTCTAGTAAGGTCCAAAATTTACCCAGTCATTTTATTATGTTTCAATTGGACTTTTCAAAGTGATCCACTTTACTCTTTCCAACACACTTGAATAGTTTAATGCTATACTTTATGAAATATAAAACAATGCTGTTTAGATGCTGTCTGTTAATCTGCAAATGATCTCACTGGTTTCATCAGGTCTCTGGACATACTCCCTGCTCGCTCTATAGAAGCAGCGGAGGGATTTAGGCCTTGCCTTTAAACCCACAGAAAGTTGAGTGAATTCACTCTTTTTTTGTCTATGCCGAGGTTAAAGAGACTCTGTGACTGTGTGATTATGCATGTATACCAGATAAACACAAACCATAGTTAATTTCCACACTCCACAGGGGACAAGCCAAGGACATGTATCAGCACCCACCAGAACACACAGGTGAGAACACAGACATTGTGAAAATGAGCCACATTCTAGTTTATCAATGGATCCCCCTTGCTTGACAATCAAAATGTTGCTCCTTTCACTTAAAATAGTATTTAAACAGAACACTTTCATGTAAAAAGAGTATGAATTTCTGTTTAAGAAGTTGAGGAGATGCAACGCAGGGTGGCTCAGGCCTGTAATCCTGGCACCCTCTGGGAAGCTGAGGCAGGAGGATCTCCAAGTTGTAGCACAGCTTGGGCAATTTAGCAACTTAATGAGACTTGCTAGGGATGTAGTTCTTAGAAAAGGCCTGGATTCAATCCTCTGTTCCTTAGGGGATAAAAAGAAAAAGGAGTTGAGGTGCGAAGAAGGAGTGAGAGGAAGAAAAGAAACAAATACGGAAGCCGGAAGGATAGAAGTTGAGGTAGGGCGCGTGGGTCTTACTCACATCCACTGGACGTTGTTCTTGGACTTCTTCTTGATGAGGTGGATGCCTTCCAGCACGTTGGTGATGTCGTAGATCCTCCTCTTTTGCACTTTGAGCACCTCCGCCGCCTTGTTCAAGTCCAAGACCCCATCGGGTGACTGGCTCAGGAGCTGAATGAACTTCTTGGTGAGCAGACCAAGGGACGTGTCATACCGTGTTTTTTCTGAGGGAGATTTTGGAGCTTAAAGGAAAACAAAAGCCGAACGGGTAGGGGGTAGGGGGAAAGGGAAAGAAATGAAGGGTTTCTGTGCAGTTAAGCAAGCCAGCTCTTTCCCACTGCAGCCCAAGGATTAGTGTCTGAAGCAAAGCTGATGCTTTTGGTGAGTTATAGAAAGCCATGAAATTGAATTATTAGAAAAAGAAGGGACAATAGAAATTCCTATTCCTGATGATCACGGTTCCCTTCGAACTTCTTAGTAGCTCCTGCTTTGGCTTAGTCATGTCCCTAAGGTTCATGGGAATCGTGCCAATAGGGTCTAACCCGATGGAGAAGGTTAGGGTCCCACGGACTCCTCTTTGGTCTCTTGGGCTCAGGGCTCTATCATTTTTCCACCAATTTTTCAAATAATGTTTCATTTCGATGAAGAATACCTGGAATTCTTTCTATCAAATCTCCCCATCTCTCAGCCAGGCATGGAGGCAAACACCTGTAATCCCAGCACTCAGCAGGCTGAGACAGGAGGAGTTCCAGGCCAGCTTGTGCTACACAGTGAATTCCTGCCTGCATTGCATAGTGAGACGCTGGCTCAGAAAACAAACAAAACCTCTCCACCTCTTGTCAGTGAAGTTTTCTTATTTATATTGCATTTATTCTTTCATAGGTACACAGATCAACACTATTCCTCCTGGTACTAGGGAATGAATGTAGGACCTCGCATCTCCAGCTCTGTCTGTCTGTCCAGTTAAATTTGGTCATTGAGGTCTCGCTAAGTTGCTCAGCCGGGGCTTGAACTTTCAATCCTTCTCCTTCTGCCTCTCAGAATGCCCAGATTGCCGGGATAATAAATCATCACGTCTGGCCAGATCTGTTTCCATTTAGTATTACACATGGTTTGAGATGGCCTTATGCATAAACCACAGGCAAGGAAGAACAAAGTCTAATTTAGCCTTTGCATTAAATGCCAAAACATAAATAGACAATTTGACCATTTCTAACTTACATCTCGCTTTCAAAAGAAACCACTACAGCTTTCAATGGAAACGGAACTAGCTCCAACTTGGAAGGTGCTATCAGTTCTGTTACTCTATGCTGGGCTGGAGCCTGCAGTCAGCACGGTCACTACTGACTAGTACGGTCCATCTACACCCAGCTAGTCTCAGACTCTGAAGTCCTTTCTATTCATGGCTTATTCCCTGTTGGATTGTGGAATATAAATGATGTTTACTTTCTGACTTGAAGAAGTTCCCTTACATCGGTACACAGGTATCAGAGGGACGGACTACAGACTTTCACTCAGGGTCTGGAGACAGTGTTTTTTATTTTAAGATAGGCACAGAAAGAAATGAAAAGAACAAAACATGCCAACACTGTTCATACCTTGGCCATCTTCCAGCCACAAAGCTTTGCAAGGTGGGAATCCCACGCCCAGGAGAATAAGGAAAGAGATGGAAGAATTCTTACTTTTCGGGCTATCTGGACTTCGTAGTGCAGCTCTTCCTTTGCCCTTGGGAGTTTTTAATCCATCTGAAAGGTACTGGTGACCGCTTTCTCCTAGCTCCAGCCTTCGCTTTGCCTGTAACACAAAAACAACAGCCCATTGTGGCTCATATAAACAGTAAGGAGAGGGAGGCTGCTGTGCCCCGGCGAACTCGAGGCTCGCCCCTCTTTCCCAAGTGGAGTCCGGCGGCCTGTTCACCCATACAACACAGCTGTGTCACGCGTGCGGTGGGACGCTCCGAGTACCTCACAGCCCAGGAAGCAGCAGCAATTTACACTTCCTGTCTATCTCCTATTCTGGAATGCAGAGACTCCCTTCCAAGTGCTCCCTCTAGCTCTGTGTTTACGTCTATCCTAACTTACAGATACTACGGTAGTTCTTTATCTGTTCCTTTATCTCCCCTCAGGCAGAAGCTGTTTGCTATTCATCTCTGTGTATGCAGCGCTTGGCACACAGCTAGGATTTCCGTAGGTATTCATCATCGAGAGTGATGCCAGGCTGCAAAGAGCCTTCCCAGGAAAGCACACACTGCGCATGCACAGTGGAGGCCTTCAACAGCCAAACTCGGCAACCTAGGCTTCAATTTAATGCCGGCTCACTTTCAAGTTACTCATCTAGTGTCATTTACGTGCTGGGAACTGGCTTAGGAAACAGAAGCAGTAAGCAACAGCCGGGTACCTATCATCCCAGCACTCTGGGAGGCTGAGACACGAGGATCGCAAGTTCGAGCACTCCTTGGGCTACTCAGTGACTCATCACCTTGCCTCAAAATAAAAAGGACTGAGAATGTAGCTCAGTTTGAAGACTCTGGATTCAATCCCCAGTAGCACATATGCACCACCCACTTGGAAGTAAGAGAGGTCAGAGCCTTCCTGGAGGTTAGAGTCCAAGAGAGAAGGCAGATGACTAAATAAGTACCAACTGCATGAGTATGACAGAACTTTACACAGAGGTGGCTCCCACCAGATAACCAGCATGGCAGTGTCTATTTTTAGGCCTCATTGTAGGGTAGATCCTTCTAATGAGATTACAGTTTCAGATGAACTCCTCATGACACGGAAACACAAGCAGTGAATTACTACAGGATGATGTCTAGACAACCTGTCTCTGAGAAGTCATTAGCCCACCTCAACTTTTTACTATAGTAGCCACTGGGCAGTGCACACACAGTGGGGGGAAAAAAGATAACTTATCAATTTGGACACTGGTTACATGTGAAAATGATATCCTTTGGCTTTATAAAATATTACAAAGTGAAACACAATAGCATGATTATTTCACCTGCTTCTTCTATTTTTTCTTATTACATGGCTCCTATTTGTGGCACCGTCTTCCCACGGGACAGCAACAGGCTACACATCTCCCCATTGATCCAGAACGGACAATGTGTCAATGTGCACCTGGATCTCACTCTTCCCTCTCGGCTCTCCCGCAGAATCCGTGAGTGCTGTTGTTTCTACTGAACAGCAACCATTCCTCTTTCTTCTCTGGGGGTCATGGGTGCCCCTGCTTCAGAGCCTTGGTACGCATAAATGGCCCAGGCTTGGCTCATCACTGCTCCATTCAGTCACAGTGAACAGGCTGGGAACGTGACCAAAGTCGAGTGAGCAAGAGATAATGCCCAAGACTATTCCCAGCACTATTGGCCAGAGGGGTTGGGTCCTATCCACTAGGGCTGATAAGCTGGGATCCAAGGCCGTGATTCAAAACTCTGGCTCAGGCTATGTACTAGGGCTAACAGCTGGTCTTTCCAATCTCTTGGTTGCTTTAATTAACAGTCTCCTATTTGGCTTAAAGCATTTTGCGCTGGGAAACTGGAAGACAGGTCAGAGTGCAAAAGGGAGGTGGCAAGTGCTGGCTGAAGGGCGTGGGCCACTTCTTGTGGCTGCCAGAAAGTCATTACAGATAAGCACCAAGCTTCCTTTGAGGCAGGACCACCTAAAAGCCAACAGCCTTGCCACAGCAGCCATTTTTTCTGCGCAGAAAGTACTCAAAGAAGACACAGCTAATTTCTCTGCTCAAGCTCAAGTCAACAGAAGGAAAGTAAAGTTGGAAAAGAGTCAAGGAACTCAGGTTCTCATCATTTAACATGCACAATTAGGACCTACCCTATGGCCAGTGGCCAGGGGACAGGTTAGTGTTGCTTTTCAGGATCTTACTTAAATTGCCTAGAGGTAAGGCCTGCACAGGCATAAAGCTGTAGGCTGAGGAAATTCCCAGAGGTCTGTTGCTAAGAGATCAAGTTCCAACTCCAAGGGCCCTGACTAGCTTCCATACATGACTTTGGTTACTAAGCACCAAACCAAGTTGGCCAAATCTAAATATTAGGGAGACAATCCACTCAATTTTAAAAGCACATTTATTGCCAGGGAATGACTAAGTCTAGAAAGCAAATGCCTGTGATGTCAGCCTCTAAGGGAATCAATCAGTGGGTCTATAAATCCACAACAGAAACAAATGAGCTGCAAAGGGAAAGCAGCCCCAGGAGTTCTCCCCAAAGGGTGGAAGTATGGAGGCCATGCGGCTCCATAGACCAGTCTCGTCCCCACAAAGTCACCCAGTGCCAGCTGTCCCTAGCTGTCCCCAGATCTGAACCTGGATGCAATGACAGGAACATGAAGGGCCAAGAATTTTCATACAGGCTGAAAGAGGATCACTTTAATGTTTAGCACGGCCAACTCAAGCCCACATGCCTGGTACCACATAGATCTTGATGGCCACTGATCTGTGGATCTGCCCTTTTCATGAGAATCTTCTGTCTGTCTCACTCTGTTAGCTCAGAATTTGATCATCGGAGAAGGACGGAAACTGTACTCTTTTCCCAGACCTCACCCTATGTATCTTTTCATCGGCTTTCTTTGCAATAACTTTTACAATAAAATTAGATGTCAGTAGAGTGAGTGGTTCCTTGAGTTTTGTGAATAGCTCAAGAAAATCAGCTGTCCTCCAAAAAGGGGGTCATGGAAACCCTAACTGATAGCTTGCGGGGGACAGGGAATTGGGGGACAGTCTTGGAAACAAACATTTTCACGCTTACCCTGTTAACTGCTTTGAACTCGATTATTTTATCTCATTTTCACAGCTCCATAGTTATTATTACTTCCTACATGACAGGAGTCTGAAGGTCAGAGCTCCTAAATAGTTTCTTGGGATTGCAGAGCTGGCTAAGTATCAAATGCACATTCATAACTATCTCAAGAAAGGACGTGAGAAACTCTCTTCTTTACGTGATACATACACATGGCAATTTACACAGCAGGAGTAGGTAGAAGCCGGGAAAATAAAGTTTCCCCTTCTCATGTTCCCAGTCCTCCTTGACAAAGGAGAAGAGCTAGATCAAATCCGGAAATACAAGTACACAGATGGAGATATATATACCGTAACTATAGAAAATTTAGCTTACAGACATGCAGATCTACCAATCACACATTTCAGAGCCTGATTTCTGCCAGTGCAGACAGAATGACCTTATTGTTCATGGCTGCAGGATATTTTATGAATATATCTTGGTTTATTTACCTCACCAGATACCTATTGGGGGGCATTTCAAACTCCTCTAGTAATTTCCTCACAAAGATTCACCATAGCACTGTGGGCCAGGCATGACTATTCTTCTCCCACATAGAGGGAGAGAGGTTATGGGTTACCTGAGGTCTCAGTTAATAAGTCATACATAGCAGGATGTGAACCCTGGCTTGTTCTGTGTTGGTTAGTGAACACGACCTCTTGGCCTCAACGAGATGCGCCCCTTCTGCTTCTGTAGCAGCTTCTGTGTGGACAGTGCATGATTTCACTACTGCAAGAAACGCACGTCTAAGTTCCTTCTCTGGACCACAAGCTCGGGTCTGAGTGGTTTAGGTGACCCAGGGCCTGTCTATGCAAGGCAGACACACCACCACTGGTTTTACTTAATTTCTATATGTGACTTAAAGAGATTTTTAGGGAATACACAGGCAAAAACTAACGTTGCATAATGATATGTGGTCATCATATATATTACCTACCCATGGGGTAAAAATAATCTGTGGCACTACAGATCTCATTTTATAGACCACGTTATCTACAGAGCAACGAAGTCTGGAAAGATCTATACCAAGTATTAATAGCAATTAGTTCTAGGAAGTAAAATTAAACACAGGGTAATAACTTCAGGTTTACATGTCTGTAAGTTTACTGTATTTTAGAAGTGCCACGTCTACATGTACATGAATTTGTATCATTCAAACTAGTAATGTCAGAGTATCCTCTAGATTTGAAGCTGTTTCCAGGGTTTGCCTATTAATGACAGCAGTTTCTTGAATATTTGCACTTTTTTCACATGCCCAATATAAATGTCCAATCTCAGAAAAATCCAGTACATTACTGTACATTTATAGAATAGAATGTTATGCAATTACTAATGCTGTACATTCTACATATGCAAGTGTTCTTTTTCTTCTTTTTTAAAAGCAGGTATGAATAGTAAAACTGTACTCTTGTGGGAAAATTATATGCACAGAAAGCCAGTATCTAAGAATACACACCATCCAATTTCAGAGTATTCATCTTTGGGTGGTAGGCCTATGGTGATTTTACTTTCTCTTCAGCTTTTTATATTTCAAAATCATTTAAAAGTGAGCACGGGTTACTTGCATAACAAGAGAAGCAAATATCACTTCCCTTTGGGGTTAAGGAAATCTAGTGGTGTACTTTTAGATGACCCTTCTGTATCAATCCGTGTGCATGAGTTCCAGACACAGCTGGAAGTAGACTGTGGAGCAGACTGTGGAGAGAAGGGATTTTCTGAATCACTGTGCAACGGAGTCACAGGAAAAATTAAATCAGGAACAAGGCCTGACCTGTTGTACTTTGAACAAACTGAAAACTAAAGAAACTCTTGTCCCCCAGTTAAGAGGAGATCTGGGTCAAGGAAGAACTAGATAAATGATACACTTTGTCTCACAGCCAAAGATGAGACAGGGCATTTGAAAGAAAGAAAGAATGAAATACAATGAAAATAAAAAGAATAAGAATCAAGGTAAGTACACCGGCCAAATAATCCTGAGGAGCGAGTTTACAGCTTCAGACCGAGCTACTATGAAATCTTCCTCGGATTCTAGCCACTGGGTCAGGGTATGGGGGTTTTAAGTTCCCCTCATTTCCAACTGTTACTGTGTAGTAACTACCTAACCACTTTCCAGATGATGCAAACACTAATGAAATGCCTGCTGTCTAGTAGGCCCTGGACAGGGCGATGACTGTACAAGTGACACAGTGGTCCTGTGACTGGAGGGTCCAGGCAAACAAAATACTGAGAAATTCTTTATAAATACTGCAGGGAGTTCACAGCTGGGACCAGGAGGACATGAAGAAGGGACGGATGGAGAAGTGGCTGATGTTCTGTGGAGAACGATTCGAGGTAGTGATGCTGGGTCCTTGAAGGTGAATGGGCCTTATCCTGAAGAGAAGGAATGACGTTGGGAGGCTGTGCGGGCTGGGCTGGCCCTGCACAAACAGAGCATGGAGCCTTGGAGGAGGCCTGGAATGAAGCACTCACTGGTAGGTAGGAGGGGGTTATGCACGCAGAACAAAGAAGGGGCCAGTTTATGGTCCTTCACTTTTCCAGGGTCAACTTGGTATTGAAATGAGCCTCTCTAGCATCAGATCTAAGGTCTTCTCCAGCTTTTTATCAGAGCGAGAGAGAGAGAGAAAGAGAGAGAGAGAGAGAGGGAGAGAGAGGGAGAGAAAGAGAGAGAGAGAGAGAGAGAGAGAAATAGATAGACAGAGGCGCACGCTGAGTTCAGAATCCCAGAAAAACATGTTCTGTAACCTGTTAGGATAGAGGCCTCTCAGAAGCCAAAATGACAAACTGAACAGATAAGCAGAAAGCCCCAGCGCAACTTCCCCACCATTTCTTGCATGGATTATGAGGACAGACCCCCATCTTGTAAGTCTGGTCATATTTCTTCCCCTGATTTTTAAACTAGCGAGAACACTTTAATTTCAGTATAAGAATGCCTGGCTAACACAGGAGTCTATCCCTTGAATGTTTAAAAGGAAAAATCCCTTTAAAATGACTCATAAATTTTGGATTAGAAGCCATTTATCACCTAGTGAGAGCATGCCTTCAATATTATATACATTTATATTGTTTAAAAGAATAATTCAAGATACTCTTAAATATCGATAGACGCAAATCACTTTAAGAAAGTCTACTGGCTCAGAGAATCTAAAAATGGCTCATTTTCAGGTAGTCACATCAGTGTCCCCAAATACGATTATGCAATTATATCTTGATTTCGCCATTTTAGTTATCATAACACTCTTCAATAATGCCACAGCTCCCAGTAGTCATAGTGTTACTTTTGGATAAGTAAAAGGAAGTACTGTGTATATATATATATATATTTTCATTCATATATATATGAATACAGAGTTAAATTGGTCCCAATTCCCATCACCACACCATCCAACTGCTTCCCTATTCTTACCTACTACTCTATCAAACTCTTACTTTTCCTACTGCTAAAATTCCCCGACTTGCTATGCTACTGTCTAGAACCTGGACTGTTATGTTCACCCGCAGGGATGTTGTTCTGCCATCTCTCCTTGATGTATATACTATGGGAATCTACGGTGGACATCTGTGATTTTGATTGCCCAGCTCTGGACCTCCTCTCCTATGTTTAGTTTGTTTCGGTTTTTGTTAGAGGCATTCTCATCTTCTTAGAGAAGCTGGAAATACAAAACTTTTCTTTTCCAGCTTCTTAAATATTTGTGTTGCTGATAAGAAACATGCACTTAATCTGATTCTTATTTTTTTGAAAAATATCTGTAAAATTAAAAAAAAAAAATTTAGTGGTGTTAGAGACTGAGCCCAGGGCCTCACATACTAGGCAAGTGTTCTACCATTGGGTCATTTACCAAACTCTGATTTTTTAACCACTCTGGAAGCTTCGGGGTTTGTCTAATCTTTATTGTAAAATTCTATAAAATGTACTCAAGATGTGCACCTGTTTTCATCATTGTGTGAGGAACGGATGGGACCTCTGCTATGAAAAACATTTATTAAAATAAAACTATGTTTTATTTTGTTTTTACCTATTAGGCAAGTTCTCTCCCACTGAGTCACTCTCTTGGCTCAGGAAATATTTGTATGTTTAATTATTTTCTTTTACTATCTCAAATTTGCCAGAATTCTTGGTCTTAGATTGACTGATCTTTGAAGATCTTATTTTTCATTTCTTGGTCTTTTATCATTTTTCTTGTCTTATCTCAAATTTAGCATCTATGTTTTGGATAACTTCCTTTTCAGTCTTTAAGACATTTGTTTTGTTCTTTGATTAAACTATTTCTTTAACATCCTGTTTTTCTTTCATGAATAAATGATCTCAGTAATGACAGACTCATTCTTTAAAAACTTATTTCCAATTTAATCTGTTTTCTCCACAGTCACTTAAAAATAATGAAACAAAACAAATAGGAAAATATACCAGGCATGGTGACACATGCCTGCAGTCCCAGTCCTCTGGGAGGCTAAGGCAAAAGGATTAGAAGTTCAAAGACTGCAGAAGGCCCTGAGTTCAAATGACAGCACCTTACAAGACACAAATTGATGTAATCTCTCCCCAAATGTCTGGTCATGCTTCCAGTCTGCTCATATTAAGAGTGCATCCGTCACAATTAGAGTTGGGAGTTACACGGACGTAGCCACACTTGTCAATTTGTGACCCTTACGGTGAATGGTTGAGGCCTGGGATAGTATCTTTCAGTGTCAGAACGAAGCCAGAGATCTCTCAGAAAGCTGTCTGTCTAGAGGGGAAATACTTAGGATTGTGGACATTTATCCAACATACAGACAGTTACATGGATTAAAAATGTCTCCCAAAATACAGGATGTGCAAATGAAAATGATCGAAGTATACGATATGCACACGCAAATCTGCCAAAATCTACAAAGCCAATCAACAAAAAAGCAGAGGAAAAAGAGAATATTATATTATTTCTTCCAGAAGCAGCAGTTAATAATAACTCTTATCAACTAAGAAAAGTCCAAGAACCAAAGGATTCACTGCTGAATTTTATCAAACTTTATCAATACTGGGTACTAATATTAATACTTCAAACTGTTCCATGGAATCAAAAAGGAAGGAACATGTTCTAATTCATTCCAGGAAGCCACTAGCATTACCCTGATACCAAAACTAGACACAGACTTCATAAAAATAGAAAACTACAGGCCAACATCCTTGATGAGCAGATATAAAAATCCTCCAGATACTTACAATCAGAATTTAACAAATTGCTAAAAAATAAAAAAGATTAAGGTATGCAAGGATGGTACAACATGCATAAATCAATAAATGTAATCTACCACAAAAACAGAATCAAGGATAAAATCATAGGATCATTTTAATAGATGTAGGCAAGGCTACTTACAAAATTCAACATTGCTTCATGATTGAAAAAAAAAAAAAAAACCCAATGATAATAATGTGTAGGACCTTAACTCAAACTGATAAGAAGCTGTTTATGACAAATCTACTGCAACGTTCTAGTGAATAGGGAAAGATTTAAAAAGTTCATCTAAAATTAAGAACAAGCAAAGGTATCTACTTTGGACAAGCCTGTTCAAAATAGTACTCGAAATTCTAGCCAGAGCAATCACGAAAGAGGAAGAAATTCTAAGAGGTACAAAAAGGAAAGAAAGCTAAATGATCTCTATGTAGAAGTGATAGGATCCTTTAAAGAGAAAACTAAAAAAACTAAACAAAATAAAACAAACCAATGAAAAAAATCCCCAGAACTCTAGAACCAGAAGATTCTTACAGCTAAGAACAAATTCAGCAGTGTGGCACAACATATAGTCAACACATAAAAATCAACAGAATTCTTGTACACCAATAACAAACTTACTGAGGAAAAAACAAAAACAGGAGAACATATTCTTTGTAGAATTAGTAAATAAATCCTGAAATTATATCAAACTAGAAGATCCAGAATAGACAAAGCAACCCTCAGAAAGAGTGAAGAGAGAGGCATCCTGATTCTGGATTTCAGGCTATACTATGAATCTATGTTAACATAAACACCATCATGCCAGCATGAGTATAATACATATAGACAAATGAACAGAACAGAACAGAATTATTCTTTTTTCAAATGCACAGAAACAACATCATGCGCCTTCAGCAGTCTGATTTTTTAACAAAGGGACCAAAAATACGATTTAGAAAAGATGGTATTTTCAAGAAATGACGCTGGTAAAACTGGTTTTCTACGCACAAAAGAATGGAAGTAGATCGATGTACCTCAACCTATACTAAAATCAAATCAAAACGGATCAAAGACTAGATCTAAAAACAGGGGCACTGAAACTTCTAAATGATAACCTAGGGGAAACACTTCAAGCCCCAGGCACAAACAAAGACTTCCTGAATATAATTGCCAGGGCATGAGAAATAACAGAAGGAACCAACAAAGGAAGTTACATCAAACTGAAAAACTGCGCAGCAAAGGAGACAACCAGTGAAGAGACAACCTGCAGAATGAGGGGGAAAACATAGGCAGCTACTCTTCTGAGAGCAGACTGATCTCTAACATATACAAAGAACTCAAAAAGATTAATCCATGACAGTGGCAAAATTAAAAAATGGGGGCTGGGGATTTAGTTCAGTGGTTTTGGCGCCTGTCTTACAATCACAAGGGACCTGGGTTTGATCCCCGGTAACCACATACCATACTGAGTGTGAAGACTGACACCCAGCAGCAACCAGTACCACATACCACAGTGCTGGGCGTGGTGGCTCACGCCTGTAATCCCAGCACTCGGGAGGCAGAGGCAGGAGGATTGCTGTGAGTTCAAGGCTGAGCTCAGCCTGAACTTAGAAGCAAGACCTTGTCTCAAAAAAAAAAAAGGGCAAATGAAGTGAACAGACAATTCTCAAAAGTACAAATAGCCAATTAATACATGGAAAAATGTTCAGCATCTCTAGTTCTTATGGAAATGCAAATCAAAACAGTCCTGAGATTTCATCTTACTCCAAGAAAACAAAAAATAAACACTGTTGAGGATGTGGAGGAAAAGTAACTCTTCTACAATGGTGGAAATGCAGACCAGTACAACTACTTGGAAATCACAGTAGTAGAAATCCCATTTCACACAGTTGTACCTCTCTTGGGCATATTTCTGAAAGAGTTAAGGACATCATATTATAGTGATACATGTCAGCACTGACAGCAGATTCCTAACAACAGGTGAAGAGAGAAAATGTTAGTATGTATATACACAATAGAATTTTGCTTAGTCATAAAGAAATAAAGCATGTCATCTGCAGGAAAACAGATGGGCCTTCAGACCATAATGTTAAGTGAAGTAAGTCAGACAGAGAAAGTAGAATATCACATGGTTTCTGTGATGAGAAGCACAAAATATAAATAAAGAATAAAATAAAGAAGAGATAAGAAACAGAAAGACAGGTTTTTTGGAGACAGGGAAAGGGATGCAGGAAAGAGGGAGGGCGGGGGATTAAACATTGAAAATAAGACATGTGCACGTATCAATGCCCCAAAATGAATGTAACGATTATATATTGCAAACATATAATAAAAAGTGCTCCCCAAAGCTCACACGTTCAGAGGTGGGGCTTTTAAAAGCTGAATAGACCATGAGGCACTGACTTCACCATTGGATTAGGTCACTGCTGAACTTGCTGTTAGGAGGTGGGTGCTGGCTGGCTGAAATAGGTCACTGGGGCTGCGCCTCTGAAAGGTGCACTTGTCCCAGCCCTTGCCCTCTGTTGGGTTCTTCGTCCTTCTCAGCTGCTAGGGATGGAGCAGCTTTCCTTTATCATGTTCTTTTATATGATATTTTGCCCCAGAGATGGTTGACCATGCACGGAAACTTCTAAAACTATACGCCACATTAAACTCTTCGTTTGTCACAGTGGCAGGAGGATGACCAACAGAAGGACCTTTACTTCAGTCCGCTTTTCACGCCTGCTTTTATATCACACTAGAACCTCAGTGACTCTCCAAACAGACCGACGGGTATCTTTAGCTAGAGTGCCCTCACTGATACTCCATTCATTCTTGGTATTCTCGTAGTTTGTGCAATTACCTTTTCACCGAGGGCCCACCCTTATTTTCAATAACTTAAAAAAAGATTATTCTTTTCATAGCGCCTCTAGGGATAGGAAATAACATGGGGGATAATCTGCCTTTCTGAAGCACAAGGGTTCCTCACACTCACCACCCACGATGGGGGAGGCACTGTGCTAGGCACTATCTTATCCAAAGTGAAGTCACATAATAGAGGCAATGGTATCATTTACATGAAGTCATTGCTGAAGCACTAATATCTTCCCTATTTACATCTTGACCCCACGAACTGAGTACTGATCCTAAAAGGCATAACCCCCTAAAACTGGTTTCAGGCTAATTTTGAATCTATAGCAAATTAAGAGTAAATGGACAGGCTTAAAAGTAGGACCTGAATAACAAATTAAACAGACCTAATGTTACTCAGAGCAAATCAGGGAAAATGAATAACATTTTTGATGAGAAATGCTGTAATGACCCTGTGATCTGTGAGTCACAGTGGTCTCTGTATCAGTGATGTGGGATCTAAAAAGGCCGTAACCATGCTAAAGCTTCATTATCTTACCCGAAAGCCTACATTTTATATGCCTGTACAGAACCAGTGAAGAAAACTACGCAATTATACTGTTAAACTTCTAAGAGGGTTTAAAATGTGCTCATAGTATCAGATTTTTAATGTGTTGTTTCTTCAAAATTACTGCTAATCTTAACTACTGCCTATGAAAGTGAATTTGAGAATTCTCCTCTTCAGACATCTACATTCTCAACTTGAAGGCAAGCAGAAGTATTTAAAGTAGACCCAGTGATGGGCAGCTTGAAGCACACACTGCAATTCTGTCACTCACATTTCCCTGCCGTGGGGGTACCAGAATCTGCCACTGTAGTGCTAAAATTAGGGTCCCTCCCTTTCTCAGTCCTTATTTTTGGTCTTAAGATTTTGCATCTGTTTTTTTTTTACCAGTGGGATGAAACAGGAGCTGGTAAACATCTGTATAGGGCAAGGCAGTGACTCTTTTACACTGCCTGCGACTGTAGATAGCTCTGTTGCAGCTACTAATTCTGCCTTGGTAACCAGAGAGCAGCCACAGGGAGGAAAAAAGTGATGGGTTGGGCTGTGTTCCAATAAAACTTTATTTACAAAACAGGCAATGGGCCAGATTTGGCCCATGGAGCTGTTTGTGGGCTCTTGGGACAAAGTCCTCCTGCAACTTACTTATGTTTTTATGAAAGGATAGTTATATTGCTTATACTAAATTCCATAATTTTATGATGTAAGAGAGCCAATCACCTTTTCAGGGGATAGAATTACAAGTCTCCGTAGTACTTAGTCTTTTATTGAGGACTAGGAACATGTACTAAAAATAAAAGCAATTTTGAGTTATCCATGTGAACAGTTGGACCTAATCCCACGCGTAGAAAAGAATGAAGATAATCCTTTTTATGTCCTCAGCCACTCACAGTGAAGACAGTTTATAGGTACAATGAAGAACTATAAACAGTTTCTTACTATGGGTTTGACATATCTATTTTAAAGCTCTTGTTCAACTGCTTCATTACTAGCACCAAAACATCTCTCAGAAAACTTTTTCCCACTGATTTGTTGCTGACACATCAAAATAACGCCTGGATCTAAACAGGTCCAGTTCACAGCGGCACCTCTTAGGATGCAGCTGCCAAAATGGCACGGAGCACAGGGCCGGTACATTCAATCCCAGCAGATGGGTTTGCGCTTAACTACCAGTCAAGCTCCAATGGACTCAGTCCTGATGGCCACAGGGTATCAAACTGTCTTCTGATGCAGGAAGATGATAGAGGAGTCCAGGGAGTAAGAATAGTATTATAGAGTTAATCCCAAGAATTAAATGGTGGAATCCCCTTCACATACAGAAATGTTGTTTTAAGAAAAAACAAAAGATAGAAAACTGGTATGTGTGTGTGTCATGCCATACTGGGACACCTAACACAAATGACACGAAGGCCAGGGGGTGCTGTGCCGCCTTCGGAGGTTGGGAGATGCCAATAAATAAGGTGAGATGCTACATACCTGCAATCCCAGCACTTTAGAAGGCTGAGGCAGGAAGGCTGAGGCAGGAAGGCTGCAAGTTCAATCACAGTCACATAATGTAGACTGTCCTTAAAAAAAAATAAATAAATAAAGGACCAAGGCCCTGGGTTCCACTCACATTATTGTTAAGAAAGAAAAGAGTTCAATCTGGGAAGGCTAGCATGCTAAAATTCAGAAAAAGTACCAGGGAGACGATAGCTGAAAAGCTTGAAGATCCATAAAAAGTTCCTCTGGGAGATGGCAAGCAGTGTACAGAACTGCCCTGCAGGGCTGGGAGCTATGCCTGCACTTACCAGCCCAACGTACCCCTTGTAATGCATGAGGCTCAGGACATGCACATGGGTGTTGCCTCCCTGGCAAAGCTAGACCTGAAGTATCAAACTGTTTCTAAGAAAGCTAACTGTAGCTCAGATAATGAATATTTGCAGAATTACAAAATGTTCAGGAACCAACAATGACTAGCATTGAATATGGTTATAAAAATATGACCCATATTCAGGAGAAAAATCAGCCAACTGATACCAGTCCAGAAGCACAATGTTAGGCTCAACAGATAAAAACAGGAAAAAGTAATAGTCCCTACATTCTGTATTTTAAAAAGTCAAGCAAACATAGGATGACATAATCCTACAGATTCAAGAAGTTCCATTAACCCAAAACCCAATAATAAAAGCACAGCATGGTTAAATTGCTTAAAATCACTATCAAAGGGGGAAAAAAGAAATCTTGAAGGGTAAGACAATGACAGATGACAAATACAGAAACTGAAGACAGCATATTTATCATTTGTAACAATGAAGTCAGAAGCCAGGGGAGGGAGTGCTTGGCAAGTAACAAAGATAAGGAATCTGTCAAATTCCGTACCTAGCAAAAATGCCATCCAAAATAGGCAAAATGGAAACGTTCAGAGTGTTTAGCAACTTAAAAATCCTCATCAGTGAGATCTAACTAGAGGGAATGCTAAGGAAGCCCTTCGGCAGAAGGAAATGATGCACAAGGGAATATGCATCTACACAAAGGCATGAGGAGCACCAAAAATGGCAACCACACAAGTAAATATGTAAGTCTTACCCCCTTGTATCTAAATCTCCTTAATAATAATGCAAAAGATGGGAATGGAGACACAGGAAGGATATATGAAGAAATATGCACAGAAGTATGTGCAAAGATGTTTATTACAGCATTATACAGGGAATATAAAATCCACCTAAATGTCTGTTGCTTATTAATAAGGGAATGGTTACATAAGCCATTGTGTATTACCCTCCTATATTATAGAAAATTATGAAGCTGTGGTGTTCTATGGCTAAAGTACATCTTTGCTTCATCTAGCAAAAAAAAAAAAAAATCTAAATCGTGCATACAGTTGCATACAGTGTGGCTTCTCAGAAAGGCTGTGGTTTAAGAACTAGAAGTCATGGGCAGACCAGCAGGGCTGGGAGATGCCCTAGGTAGATGGAATAACAGCATTTAGTGAATGAACGATAGGAAGAAAGGAAGGAACGGGATATCAGGACTGCTAAACATTCCTTATAGCAGCTCTCTGCCTCCTGTAGTTAGGTGATCCCGGGTTTTCAGAGTGAAAGTAAAATGTACGCAATGGTTGTGTATACTCCTACTGATTATTTCAGTTAAGGGAAAAGACATCCTCTAACAAATCTTTAAAATAAATATGCCTTTGTATGTTTAAAAAAATTAGTGTACTCAAGATGTCAATTCTCAAATACATGGGACTGTTCATGAGCGTATTTCACTAATGCTGGTCACAGGAGACATGCCAGTCAGTCTCTTGGCCTAATGGTAAAAGTGGCTCTTGGTTTCTGGTGCTGGCACCACTATGTGGCAACAGGAAGTCTCCTCAGATAATCTGTGATTCTCTCCTCGGGTCGATCTTCCTACTGAAGCTCATTCTGGCTGTGTCTCTATGGAGCCAACAAGTGTGGAAAATCTTGTACAGATCCCTTTTTGTGACTCTCCCAAAAGGTAAATATGGGTTAAATAAACTGGAGGTGGGAGAAACACCCAGACCAAAGCACAGCATGGACAATCCTCTATTACTGTAATTGCTTTTCCCAATGATTTCCAGAGAAACACCTTGCAATCATTTCTGGGGAACAAAATGTGAAATACACTCCCCACACAGAAAAGCCATAGTTTAATCTCTTTGTCATGGTAGTTTCACCAACAGACCCAGCTAGTTTTGAGAAATCTCCTAGTGCTGCTTATAGAATAGAATAGAGCTCTTGAGAAGAGAGTAAAGTCCCATGAAGACAGGTAGTAGTGCTAAGATGAGAATTCAACTTTCTAACAACCAACACTATCAAGGACAGAAACATCTCCAAGCTGTACTAGGAAGCCCTACTAGGCGGCCATTTTCCAGACTAAGGCACAGCCCAAGTAGCCAAGGAGGAGTCAGGCTGCACCCTGGACCACCTAGGCTACCAGTTCCAACCTGGACTTCAAGACCCCTCAGTCTGAGGATACACAGTAGTATTTTCTCTTTTTAGATCTATCAGGCAAAACAATCGGGCCATCGAGTTAGAAAAAGCACAGTTCGTTGAAAGGAGTCAAATTCTTCCACTTGCACTGTGTAATTATAAAACTCCCCGGGTCCTGACACACAACTGGACTTTAACTTCTTGTCACACTCATGTGGGCAAACATTTTGGTAGGATTATGGTTCAGGAGCCTCTCACTGCCCATGAAAAGCTCAGAAAAGTTCAGAACAAGGTCTTTGTTAGTTCTTTCCTACTTCATCATGAGCCCCATTAGCTTTGAGGTTCAGAAAAAAAATCCAAAGAAGGCCTCAGGCTATGATTACTAAGGCACAGGTATGAAATTATGTTCATTTTTTAAACACTCATGAAAATATACTATGAAAAGAAGGTGGGCTGGAATAGCAGTGATCCTAACAGCTCTGAAAATGAAACTAAATTAAAATGAAGCCAATGAAATGTAGAGAAAGAAAAAATTGTTTTGAACAAGTTTTGAAAAACAAATGCTATTATGTTGTGTAGGAAAGGCAGAGATAAAGTCAATAACAAACTACAAAGTTCTAGGCAGTCGATGCTGCTCAATAGATATTGGCTCACCAAGAACAGTGCTTCATTCCTAAGCCTTGTCTGCTTGAGATCCTCCTCTTACTCCTGTGGTTCACCTGCACGGCCCCTTTTGTAGGGATAACCCTCTGCTAAATACCAAGTAACTGTCTGGCATCAGTACTTAACTATGTGATAAACAAAACATCTTGATCTCTATAAATCAGTCAAGATTTACAAATCTGAGAACACTATAAATAAGAGTATTGAATTAAAAAAAAAAACTAAGACCAAAAAACCTCTGGTCATTTTATCCAACATATGGTTAATGATCTTGTAAGGACTTAGGTCCTAGTGGAGTGATTATAATTTTCTTGAACAGAACTTTTCTATTTGTATTCGCTCACCGCATTGCTCACAAAAGTATGTGTGTGGGGGCAGCCACTTCATAAAAAGCAGGGAGGAAGAGACAGGACTATTTGAATTATTTTCCAATTTAGGAGAGTCCTCTTTATGACAGTGTTTTCAGAGTGCTTTACAAAGATGACTAAAACAAGAAACTACAAGGACAGAGTTCTAGTTCTGTTGTACTAATGGATAAAGTTTGGTCAGTCTGTAAAACATCCCTTCCCGTTTTTAAAACTGCAGACTGAAGGAATGGCGAGAAAGTCTAGCCACATTATAATCCTCTCTGGGCCACAGTTTCTTCATCTGCAGAAACTAAAGAGAGGCGTCCCGGGGCCTGAATGCCTGTCACAGTGCCTAAAGCCTTACAGAGTAATGAAGTTAATGGGTTTACTTCGCCCTGGCTTACCGACGTTTCCCGTCTCTGATCAAGTCTGACTACGACTTGGCACACACACCACGTGTACCACAAACTCTGACCAGATCTCAGTTCACAATACAGAGTAGGGAAAATATGCCTCAAAAGACACCACTGGTCCTTAAGCAAAGATTAAAGGAACACCTAGAGTGTCCCAATTTGTGCCTTAGGTTGTAGGCAAACACAGTTCTTTCCTAAGCTCTTTCAACCCGAGGAGTTGGTCCTGGCCCACCCTGGCCACCATATCATTGCTCAAGCTCTTCTTCCCTTGGGTTCCAAAGGGTTTGGTCCTAAAACTGCCTGGAGTTGTAAAAGGGATGAGAGAATTTCTTTGTGTCCCCACCCCATGACCACACTGTTTACCACTAAACGGCACCTTTGTCAAAGCACTTGGGACACCCTCACACTGGGACTAGCTCAAACAACATTTGCATTATGGCGAGAGGTGCCCTGCCTGCGGGCGAAACAGAGGTTTAGAAAAGCCTTGTGCATCATTCTCATCTTCTCTTTCAGTGCTTATCTATGACTCCCTGCAGGGAAAACTGGGCAACAGGGTCAATAAAATAAAACCATGGACTTTTTATGCAGACTTGTCAACTGCTTCTGCAGACAGGGAGGCATCTTGAAGGTCAAAGGGCGGGATAAAACCAGGAAAGGCCACAGCTGTCCCAGGAACTCTTAAAAGACAGCAGAAGCTTGTGTAGGTCAAAGTCTCCAAAAAGGGTTTAAATCAATCTGCTAATGACATCAAAAGGGAGCCAAATAGAAAAGGCCTGACCTGACCTCCCTGGCCCAGGCAGCCGCTGGCATTTTATCACTTTGCAGACAGTCAAGAGAACCAATCAGCAAGACTATCCAATGCAAGGGAGAGGCTGCTGCGGGCAGAAACACTCCAGCACCGGTTCTTCCAAACGCCAGAAAGCCAAACAGGAGAGCATTTCAACTTCCAGCCAGCTGTTAAACTACAATTTTCTTCTTCTAACTGTACTGGCTTTAGGACCACACTTTCTTGCATGTGATAATTTGGTCCCTGTTATAATAACCAAAGTTACCTTCAAACAAGCGCATTAAGTCCTGGTTTCAAACTTGGATACATGTGGGAGATGACTGCGACAATGAAACACATCCTGATTCCCCGGTCCTACTCATGACATGGATTCAGTTGTGTGGACGTGGCCTGGAGGAGGATTTCTCACAGTATGGGACTCCAGCCTCACCCTGTTGTATACCACGTCCCAATCTGGTGCGCCCAACAGTTACCCCAGGTAAGTATGTGCTCCGTTCTGGTATCCAGTTATTTTTAAAGGCAGAAGGGGAAAGTATGTGATGAAACAATGATGCTTTTGTGGGAGTAAGACAAGTCCGAAGCGCTGAAGTGCCACACAACTTCCTAGCATATTACAGGAACCAGTTTGGCTGGTTTTTAATTATATGACAAAGGAAAGCACCGAGCCAGAGAGCACAGTTTCAGATGGATGGAGCACATACTAGTCCAAAGCTCTAGCGACTCTGCGACTTCTGGAAAAAACCCCAGCAAAGTTTCCTACTCAAGAACACCAGCATCAAAAGACAGACACTGTCATTTCTTGCTGGTCTGTTTTCTCCTGTCAGGAGGCTCTGGACCTGCTGGCATCCAGAAGGCAGCCTCTGGGGTTGCAATCTGCCAAGACAGAATCAAGCAGGAGTTCCAAGGCCCCGCTCAGAACCGTCAGGAATTGGATCCGTACCTCTGCACTCTTCTCGTGGAGCCTCTGGATCCACAGGTCGGGGAGGAGAGCCTGTGTTTCCAATGAATTCTCAGTTGACCTCTGTCATCCTGGTCCTGCGACCTCATAGAAACCAGTTTTCAAGGTTCTTTGACTTAACACGAAATGATTTTATGCAGCTTCAGGCTTTGTGATAAATAATTATTCCGAGTGAAATAAGATATTGTCTTAAAGTATACCTTAGGATTTCTGCTCAAAGGCACAACCTTTACATTTCTCTGGGGAGCAAGGTACAGGGAGATTCCACCAACTTCATTCATTTGCTCCTGAATAAACAGTACCTTTGCCAAAGAGAGGAAGGACTCACTTAATAAGGACCAAAATGTTCCTTTGCATAAAACATTTAACAAGAGTTATTCACTGCCACTTTTGGAACATTAGAAGACTGAAAGAATCAAATGATCTGTTCAGAGAAGATGGGCTCGTTAACTCCAAAGCATCTCTTTTATGGAATATGCAGTCCTAAAGTGGAATACTATACAGTCCTAAAAAGGATCAGAGCTCTCGGGTGTCAACCTGCAAAACTTATTGCATTGCTCGCGGTATAAGCAGGAAGCAAAATAACATCTAGCTGCTATCTTTTCTTTCTTTCTTTCTTTCTTTTTTTTTTTTTTTAGGATTTTTGAGACAGGGTCTCGCTTTGTGTTTCAGGCTGGCCCCGAGCTAAGCCTCAAACTCACATCATGGCAATCCTCCTGCCTCTGCCTCCCGAGTGCTGGGATTACAGGCGTGAGCCACCACGCCCGGCACTGTGGTATGTGGTACTGGTTGCTGCTGGGTGTGAGTCTCCACGCCCAATATTGTATACGGTTACTGAGGATCAAACCCGGGTCCTTGCACTTGCAAGACAGGCGCCGGAACCACTGAGCTAAATCCTCGGCCCCAAGTTGCTATCTTTTCTAAGGAGAGAGGAAAATGAGTATTATCTTTAAGTTTTTGAATCTACACACACAATGGAAGAATGACAGGAACCTAATGGAAGTAGAGACCTATAGATGGTGGAGGAGGGCTACGGGGTGTGTGGGGGACCACAAAGTTTCAGTAGATGTGGATTTTTTTTTCTCTACATGGATGTTTTCAGTAAAACAAAGTGTAAAAAACCCCTAAACCCCCCACAAACTAAGCAAATAAAGAGTCAAGTGACAGGGTAGGGCCAGGCCAAAGTCACTGACATCCAGAGGCCAAAAACTGGATGTCAAAGTCCACTCTGCAGATAAGAGCTTTTCAGAACAGCATTTACTAATGCAGGTCCATGACGATGAAAGAAGCCAGGCTTTTAGTTTTACCAGATCGTTCAATTTCTATAAATAATCTCTCCCAATTAAGCCAATGAATTTACATTTTGTTGCAGGCTAGGCTTTTAAGGGAAGCTCCCATGTCTTCCAGAGAACGGTTTTCACTACCTGACAGCCCCTCCCCCCATTTGTTTTAATAAACAGTCAACACAAGCATCTAATTAAGAGACTTCAGAAATATAAGATTCCAGATCAGTTAAGACACAGGATGCCCCCTTCCCTCTCCACAACTCAAGCCTGCCTTTTATCTATCTCCAAGTGAGGAATGGCCTATAGATTCTGTGCAGGATATAACATGGGAAATACACAAGTGAGTCACAGTGGACATGCATTTTCAGTATCTCCTTATCTACCAAAAGCCATGGCCGGTTTACATATTCTCTCTAATACATATTTTACACATGTCCCCTGGTGCCACTACTCTAAAGTGCACATACGCGAAGGACAGACGTGTAACTTACTCTGGCACACCACGGTGAGGATGACTTCATGCAACAAGATGGGAAAACAGGCTAGTTAGTCTCTCTCGTACTGACCCCCGCGGCGGGAGCGTGGCAGACTTGCAGGAGCAGGAAAGGCAACATGCCATCTGCACCGGCCCTCCTCGGAGGCCTGCTCAGTATTTCTCTGGAGAGGTATCTAAGCTGTGTCTCAGACAAGCAAAGCCAAGAGCCCACTACGAGGGCACTTTCGCCATTTCTTGCTCTGCTTCCAGTGCTCCTGGAAGAGGTTAGACATGGCGAAGACTTTTCACAGCAATTTCTAGGAAGGAAACAGGAGCAGCAAAAGCCTGTCCTTGTGTAAGTGGAAGTGCTGCAGGGAGACCAAGGACACATTGTCAAGAGTAACGTTCGTGTTCCAGTTCTGACTGTGGCTCTAACTTCCTGTGTGACCTGGAGCACGTCATTTCTCCTCTCAGGGCCTCCACTGTTCTGTCACCAAATGAGGTGGCGGTAGGTACCTGGAATGTCACACAGGTCTATTCCAGCAGTCCGAACTACTTAGCTTCAGGGCTGCTCGATTCCGAAAGCTTACTCTGTCACTGGAAAACCCACACTACCGGCAGGAATAAATCACGGTGATGACTGCCAGTGATTGTTTGCAATGAATGAATGTGTTGTACCCCAGCTCATGGACACAATGACCTCATGGGCCAACCCTGCGATTTTGATGCCTGACTATATAGCAGTCTCTGTACAAGATGACATCATAGAAAAACAAATTCTCTACTACAGCCTGGACCTCCTCCTTGGAGGCTGGATCCATAGAAATCACTGTCATTTCAGGGTGGGGTGGGGGGAGAACCCTAAGGCTGCTGCTGGGGGCTCTCAGTCTGATGCAGTTGTAAACTGCCTTCAAAACATGCTCACGTGTAAAGGTCCAAGCACAGCAAGCCGTGGCTTGGGGTTCTGATGTTCCAGGACTGAGGAACTGGGAGGACGTGGCCTGATAAAAAGTAAAATGGTCATTTTGGGAGGCTGAAGCAGGAAGGCCTAAAGTTCAAGGCCAGACTGAGTAACTCAGTGAGACTATATCTCAAAATTTAAAGGGGGAAGAGTACGAATGTAAATCACTGCAGAGATGCTGGGTTTGGTATCCAGTTTATAAAAAAAAAAAAAAAAAAAAGGAGGCAAGATTTTATTCGTCTTATTTGTATTTCTCTGTATCTCCCCTGCCCCATAAAGCAGTGTTGCTCGGCTCATTTGGTGTCTAGGCAAGAAAGCTTTGAAGAGAGGACTGCCCTTCCCATCTGTCACGGCTGCTGCACCCCAGGCACGAGCCGAGCACATTCCCCTTCAGTAGGACATTAACTAGGAGAACATGGACGCTGCTGTCTCTTTTAGGCTCTGAGGACCCACTTCCTTTCCATGACAATGCACACAGGTTGTTATGTTCCTCGATGCCATCCCGCTAGTCACCACGAAAGTTTTAAAAACGAGCACCTCTAGGTCCAGGATGGCTGCATTCCTTTATAAAGATGAGAAAACGAATGGCATTTCATTAAGCTGCTTTGTGCTAAAGTGTACTTTTAACTTCTGACTTCTCAGCTTCCCACTCAGTATTAAACTATCCCATCAAAAAAAAAACACAGGAGAGCCACGTGTGGTGGTACACATCTGTAACCCCAGAACTCTGGGAAACTGAGTCAGGAGAATCAAGTCCTGCCTGGGAAACTTAGCAAGACCCTATCTCCAAAGATAAAAAGGCCCAAAGGTGTCAGTGCAAAGGCCCTGAGTTCCATCCGTGATACTACAAAATGAATTAAAAAAAATAGCAGAGTGTAGATTACAAATCTCAACTTCAGTTTCCTAGCTGGAAGCAGGTGTTTTACCACAAGGTTAGTAATTATCCCATCATCACTGCACATGCCAATCAAGAAGTCCTAACCCTTCAAGGACAAGTCCCTACACCTTTGGGGAAATAATTTCATGAAAATAATGACAGGTATTTTCATACTGACCCTCTGCTGTAAGTCAGACTGCAGTGCTAAACCCACACCATCCCATCTTGCCTAAAATTCTAAGTCAGAGATGAGACATAGTCAATGAGAAGAAAGTAGTAAAACAAAGGTCTGGATCTTGAGAGTTTTTTTGGTACTAGGGATTAAAATCCAATCTTTACAATGAGCTACATCCCAGTGCTCTTTCATATACTTCAGGACACGGTCTTGTTGAGGTTACTAAATTGCCTAGACTGGCTTCAAACTTTCAATCCTCCTCCTAGCCTCATTAAATGCCATGATTATAGGTATGAACCACCATGCTGAGCTGAACCCACAACTTTTCAATATCTGAATTTTAACTACTGTGTTATATGCATCTCCAAGACTGAGGAGAAAGCAAATTCCTAGACTCTAAAGAAACCCTGATTGCAGGATGTATCACTACCTTATTAACAAATGAAGGGGGTCCTAGGCTGATTCATATGCAAAAATAGAAAAATGTGTATCTTAGGAAATGGAGAAAATACACAATCATGTATTCAACCAATAGGACTGAAAATACTTGAGAAAAAATTTACTGAACGTTTCTTATCACCTTTCCCCTAACAAAACAATACTATTAGCATGGCAGGTACACTGCGTAAGTAACCAGAGATGATGAGAAATGACAGTATGAGGAGGATGACAAATATTAGATCCACTTATATAAGATCCCAATGCACTTACATAAGAAAAGGGTACCTACAGAGTGGAGGATCTGAGGGGAGGGCCTGCACCCATCACATATGGATACCAAGGGAATATTAATTTTCCCAAAGCCCCGCAATCCTGGAAAGGAAGATGAAGTGGACACTATTCCATGTCTAAGTATGAGGACTCCTACATGGCAGGAGGAATTCACTGTGTCCTGCTCCTATCTGCCACCCTGAATGAGGGGAAAGTTGAGACCTACAAGCCTGGGATTTATCCAAGGGCCCAAGGACAGAAAGGACCAGGATGGATGAGGAGCGAAGACACACACTGCAGCCTATTATGCGATAGGAACCTGGGGGCACACAGACAAAACGTGGGCACAGTGCCATACTCGAAGCCCAGGGGCCTCTGATGCTACCCTGCCGTACCTGTCCCTGGCACAGAGGGCTTCCCTAGGCCACTGCCTTGGTGTGCAACTTGTGCCTAGATGTCTAATGATCAAGCCTTGAATTAAAGGGTTAAGATGGAATGCCTCCTCTGTCTCTGTTGTCGTCATTGTCCTTGACATAGATTTCTGAGGACTCTGCTTCTCCCTGGGGATGTGAACAGGTATGCAGCACTGCAGAGAGCCACACCATTTTCCTGTATTTCCTTCCAGATACAGGAAGGATGAGGAACACAAGCGGAGGGGAATAAACAGGGAGAACCCGCAACTTTGAGAAGAGAAGAAACAATCTGTGAGGCTCTATACCACTTTCTCAGAGACGCAGGCTCGTTGGCAACCCACTCGGAAACCCACTCTGGAGCTATTCCTATTCCCCAATAAACTTCCCAACTCTTAACCTCTATAGTTCCTTAGAATTCATCCTTTAACTTGAGAACACAAACTTGGCCAGTCTGACATCTAACTGGGATGTAAAGTTTTCTCTTCAAAATAAATGGAAGATTAAAAGAAAAGTGAACTGGTCTTCTGGGAAGAGGGCAGAGTGGTGAACGGCAGGGAGAAATAGCCTGTCTATTCTCCCTGAGAGCCTATGTCTCTCAGCCTTTCTGAGATTTAGTGTCCTAAAGATTTAGTCCTTTAGTGTCCTTTCTGAGATTTAGTGACGCTGGAATACAGCAGCACGAAGAAGAGGAAGGAAGTGGGTCCACAAAATCCAATAAGGATCTGAAGTGAGAACTGAAGCCCATGAGAAGAGCAAAGAGACCTCAATGCAGAAGGAGGTGGCAGCAAGCAGTGCTTCCTCCCTGAGCCCTGACTCACTGTGGGAAACTGTTCAAATCCGCAGACACACAGGGACTACTGACTATCCCAGAGGCCTCCACAGAGAAACACACCAGGGGAATGGAGCAGTGGACACAAACAGACTGCAGTGGCTGGTGAGTTATTTGGGTTTGGATGTCCAACAGGAGAGAGCACTTGGCAGGTGGCCATCTTGGAGATGGAGATGAACTCAAGTCAACGGAGCTCAGAACTCAAGTATGGCAGCTGAGGTCTGGCTCTGTCTGAGACAGCCAGTGAAACAGTGAGATGGAACTTAGTTGAAACCATAAGGAGTCAAGGAGCTGAGTTCAAGCCAGCAGAGTCATGTTGAAGCTCGCAGGAGGCACACAGAATGTTGCAGGCTGAACAAATCAGGTCCCAGCTTCACAGCCAGAAAACAGGCTGAACTTAAGTGGAATTGATGGTGCAGGCTTGCTGGGATCATTCATTACTCACCATTAATGTACACCTTGCTCTCTGGAACTAATCAACATAGATCTGGGCTCTGTCTTCCCATTCTGCCTACCAGTGAAAACAGAGACATACCCTGAGGGTGAACATTGTTTCTAGTTTTCTTGTTCTGCTCACTTCTTCTTTTTACTTCTTCCCTCCTGTTTTCTTCACCACTTTATCAAAGTCTGTGAACCCTTCCTTGGTTCTCCGGCCTTGCCTCTGATCTTGTCCTCTTCTATTTCTCTACCCTTTCAACCTTTTAAATTTTTTCCCCTGTTTACACTTTTCTACTTTGTTTTAGATTGTTACGTAACTTCAAATACAATTCACACCAGTAAAGATGGCAAATTAATAGTTAACACAGTTTATCATTTTCTAGGCTGTTTGATGCTATTGTTCTTGCTAACTGAATTAATTTAGTCAAGGTGACAGAACTGTTTCAATCAGTTGTTCTTCTTAGTAAACCAAACCTGAGATGGGCTAAGAATCATAAACAATACTATGTCATCATGTGCCAGGGGGCTAAAAAGGATAACAACTTTTCATTCGTGATAAATCGAAGAGGTAGAATCTTTCAAGAGACTCAAAACCCACAGCCAGCTACACCTGGAAAATATCTCTAAGATGGGCCAGGGAGTTAGCTCAGTGGTTCCAGCACCTGTCTTGCAAGCGGGGCTGGGGTTCAATTCCCCAGTAACCACATACCCTACTGGGTGTGGAGACTCATGCCCAGCAGCAACCAGTACCACATACCACAGTGCCGGGCATGGTGGCTCATGCCTGTAATCCCAGCACTCGGGAGGCAGAGGCAGGAGGATTGCTGTGATCTGAGTTTGAGGCTGAGCTCAGGGCCAGCCTGAACCACAAAGCGAGACCCTGTCTCAAAAAAAAACTTAAAAAAAAAAAAAAAGACAAGAAAAAGAAAATATCTCTAAGAAATAGTTATTTCCTAAAGGTTCCAAATACTATCAGTAATGCTATTTGCTATAAGCAATTTAAAAGCATCAATCCAGGAATTCAATAACAACAACAGCAAAAAAGGAAAAATGAGAAGATACTTAAGCAAGATACAACCCCAGACTTCCAGATCACCAAAAGCAAATTTAAGGGACAATGAGGCGGAGCAATTTGAAATCGACCCACCTGGACTTTCTTGAAGTGGTAATAGTGGAAGTAACAAACTAAACGAATGAGGCTCTAGGAAAAAAGCCAGATGAATGGTGAGCACAATAAAAAGACATACTTAGTGACTCTAGAGCAGATGCAGAGGAGGATAGGAAAATTATGGGAACCATGAAAGTTCCAAATAGGAAAGAAATGAAATCCATGGAATAGATTCAAACAGATATCCAAGGGATTAAAAATTCCACTGAAGTATATGCAGCAGAATGTGCCAAGATAAGGATAGAATATCAGATATAGAAGACAGAATTATGGTTAGTGATCATGACAAGGAACATTTCTTAAAAATAATGAGAGACTAGGAAACATCAATCTAATAGCTGGTAAATGATGCAAAAAGAATAATGTAACATTGATGGGAATCAATGAAATGCAGAAGACAATTCAAATGACATAAGAAATCTGTTCACAGAAGCAATGACAGAAAGCTTCTCATGCTTGGAAAAAGAATTTGACATATAGATAAATGAGGCACACAGAACTCCAATTAGCCATGATCCCCCCCCCCCAAAAAAAATCCACCCTAAGGCATATAATAGTCAAGATTACAGAAAGTCAACACAAGAACAGAATGTTAAAAACTGTTAGAGAAAAGAAACATATCATTTATAAAGGAAAGCACATGAGAATCACAGCAGACTTCTTCATATCAACTCAAATCAAGGAGAGCTTGGAGGGAAGCTCCACCCTAAAAGAAAACAACTTCCAACCCAGATAGATATACCTTATAAAACTATTGTTCAAAATTGAACAAGAAAAAAGATATTTCCAAATAAGATACTTTCATACTTCAGAATACCTGAAGAAATTCATGGCTACCAAAGCAGCACTTTAGAATGTTCTAAAGGGCATTCTAGAAAGAAATAAAAAAGACTGTACCTCCATGAACTCCAATAGAATGAATCTACCAGGCAAAAAAACCCCTCGGTTAAACAGGGGGAGAAAAGGCAGCCAATAACAGAAAGATAACATGAGAAGGATAAGTCAGTATATAGCCAGTTATATGTAAAAGGTCTTAATTCACCAATTAAAAGAAAGAGGTTGTCAGATGGATCAAGAAGTGAGATCCAACAATATGCTGTATACATCAAACATATCTGATTCAAAAAGAAATCCACTGACAGAAAGTGAAAGGATGGGGAAAAAAGCAGGGATAGCGATTCTATTTGCAAGCAAAGTGGATTTCAAGACAAGACTGATCACGAAGAACAAAGAAAGTCCATACACTCTTGTACAAGGAATGATTCAAGAGAAAGAAATCTCAATCATAAATATATATGCACCAAACACCAAAGAAATTGTAATGGACATGAAAAGTCAAATTAGCAGTAATGCAATTGTAATACCCTCAATAACCCCCTGTCACAAGTAGATCAACCACACAAAAATAAATCAAAGAAATGTAAGAACTAGACCAAACTTTTGAACAAACAGACTTAGTGGATGTTTATGGAATGTTCTACTCCACATCAGAATACACTTCTTAACTGCACATGCGACATTTTCCAAAACAGACTATATACTAACTTATAGAGCATGATAAGTAAATGCAAAGGAACTAAAATTATCCCACGTCTATCATTCAACCATCATGCAAGGAAATTGGAAATCAACAGCAAAAAGAAATCACAGGCACTTCATCAATACATGGAAATTAAACACTGTCTTGTACAATCAACGAGTCACAGATTAAATTAAACAAGAAATTAGTTTCTACAATACAACATACCCAAACTTATGCAACACAATGAAAGCAATCCTACAAGGGAAATATTTAGCAGTGAATTTCCATATCAGAAAAAGAGCAATCTCAAATAACCAATCTAAGATGAATGACAAGCTTTTAGAAAAAGAAGAGCAAGTCAAGCCCAAAACTTACACTACACAGGAAATTATAAAAATCAGAGCAGAAATTAATGCAAGGGAAACTAAGAAAAATACAAAGAATCAATGAGTCCACGTGCTGATTCTTTAAAAGATTAAATAAAACCAACCTTAGCAACAACAACAAAAAAGTACAGACAAGACTCAGATCTATCCAATCAGTAATAAGCAGGATGAAATCACAACAGATCCGACAGAAATCCAAAAGATCAGCGATACATACTTAGAGAACCTGTATTCCATTAAGATGTAAAACATAATGGACAGATTCCTGGCTCTATGAGTTATCAAAACTCAATCAAGAAGATGTAGAAATTCTAAATGAACCAACATCAGTTGATTCAACTCAAGATGTACTTAAAAATCTACCAACAAAGAAAAGCCCGGGCCATGCTGGACTTGCTGATGAATTCTATAAGGAATTTAGAGAAGAACTAATGCCACTACTTCTCAAATGCTTTAATGAAATTGCAAAGGAAGCAATACTTCCAAATTGACTGTTGGAAACAACATTATCCTGATACCAAACCCAGAGAAGGATACAAACAAAAAAGAGAACTATAGACCAATCTTCCTAAATAACAGGCACTAAAATCCTCACTAAGATACTGGCAAAGAGAATACAGCAAATCATTAAGAAGATTATACACTATGACCAAACAGGATTCATCCCAATGATACAGGGATGGTTCAACACACAAATTAAATAAAACTTATTGTATCATATTAATGGAGCCATGGATAAAAACCATGATTATCTCATTGGATGAAGAAAAAGAATTTGATAGAGTTCAACATCTATTCATGATAAAAACCTACAGAAAATTGGAATAGATGGTCTATCTCAATGTGATAAAAAACAATCTATGACCAACCCACAGCCAACATTATACTAAGTGAACAAAAACTAAACACTTTCACTCTAAAATCAGGAACAAGTACATCCATCATCATCACTTTTATACAGTACAATTCTGAAAATATTAACTGGAACAATTAGATAAGAAAAAGAAATAAAAAAGAATAGGAAAGAAAGTTAAATGATCATTTATGGATGACATGAAACCCTACATAAAATACCTCAAATATTCTACCAAAAGACTTCTGGATTTAATAATCAAAGTTAGTAGTATAGGTACTATAAAGTTAACCCTCAAAAACCAGAAGGATTCCTGTTCACAAATAACAAATTCAATGACAGAGAAGCTAGGAAAACAACACCATTCACAAAAGCATACAAAAAAGAGAAATACCTAGGAATCAATCTAATGAAGGAAGTAAAAAACTACACTGAAAACTACAGTACTCTGAAAAAGATCAGAGAGGACAACAGAAAATGGAAAGATATTCCTTATTCTTGGGTAGGAAGAACCAATCTAGTGAAAATGGCTATACTTCCAAAATTATTAAACAGATGATTTTATGCAATTCTGATCAAAATTCCAATAACATATCTCTTAACAGAAAATAACCCTAAAATTCATTTGTGACCAGAAGAGATCTAGAATAGCAAAAGTAATTCTGGGTCACAAAGGCCAGGTAGGGAGCATTACAATCCCTGATTTGAAATTATACTACAAAGCTAAATATCATGTTCAATCAAGAAGATGTAGAAATTCTAAATGAACCAACATCAGTTGATTCAACTCAAGATGTACTTAAAAATCTAAAACAAACCCAATGATCAATGAACAGATTAGAAGATGCAGAAGTAACTCCAAACATACTTAGCCACCTTGTATTTGATAAATGAACCAAAAATCTTCACTGGAAGATGGACAGCCTGTTTAATAAATGGTGCTGGACAGGAAATGGCTGAGGAAATCAACAAATGGGACCTCATTCTTTTAAAAAGCTTCTGCACAGCAAAGGAAACCACCAACAGTGCAAACAGGCAACCAACAATGTGGGCATGGAGACTCATGCCCAGCAGCAAAAACCACATACCACAGTGCCGGGCGTGGTGGCTCACGCCTGTAATCCCAGCACTTGGGAGGCAGAGGCAGGAGAATTGCTGTGATATGGGTTGGAGGCTGAGCTCAGGGCCAGCCCGAGCTACAAAAAGCGAGACCCTGTCTCAAAAAAACCTAAAAAAATAAATAAATAAATAAAATAAATGGTGCTGGAAAAACTGGATTTCCATATGCCTAAGATTAAAATTACACTTGTATCTTCCACCCTGCAAAAATCAAAACTGAAATGGATCAAAGATCTAAATATTAAAACAGAAACACTAAATCTACTGGAAATAGCATAGGTACAACTCTTGAAGACATTAGCGTAGGCAAAGACTTTATGAACAAAACCCCAATCGCGTTAAGAAATATCACAAAGATTCAACAACTGGGATCTCATCTTTTAAAAAGCTATTAAACAACAAAAGAAAGCACCAAAGGAGGGAAGAGACAACCCACACTACGGAAAAAATTGACAGCTGTCCCTCAGACAAAAAACTAATAACTATATTGAATAAAAAAACTAAAAAAAAAAGTCAGACCCACTAAAATTTGATACCCTAATAGTGAGCATCTGAAATGAATAGATAATTCTCAGATGAAGAAGTTGAAATGGGAAATAAATAAACATAAAAAAATTTCAACATCACTGGTCACTTGGGAGATACAAATTAAAACAACACTGAGTTTCCATCTAACTTCAGAAAGAATGTCTATTATCAAGAAATCAACAATAAAAAAGTAAGCAAACAAATTTTATGTATATGGGGGGCGGTAGGGTGGGTAGGGATACGGGAAAAAATGAGAATTAAGTTGTGTCTTATACTGGTACAAATCCCCATTATGGAGTGCAATCATGATGCATATATGTAATGTACCAATAAAGATTAAAAAAGAAAAAAAAGAAATCAACAAATAACAAATGCTAGCAGAGCTGAAAGAAAAAGGAACCTTTCTCCAGAATTGGTAGGAGCACAGACTAGTGCAACCACTATGGAAATCAATGTGACGAATTCTCAAAAGAATTAGAAGCATCATACCACAGTGATATGTACACACCCATGTCTATAGAGGCTTGGTGTAAATAGCTGTATCTTGGAAACGGACCAAATTCTTATTGACCAATGAATGGATAAAGATGTGGATCTTAAAAAACATACAATGGAGTACTAGTCTGTCACAAAGAAGGATATGCTTGAGACATTTCTAGCTAAATGGAGACACCTTGAGACTATACTCTTAAGTAAAATAAAAAGGCTGCATATGTGTAAATACCACACCGTTTCTCTGGTGTGAGATCAGAAATGTAAATAAGGACCAAAATGTAGAACAGGTGCTAAGAAATGAGAAGAAAATGTTTAAATGAGAAAAGGAATGAGGAAGCAGAGAAAATGGAAAGTAGGGACGAGAAAAAAAAAAGGAAAAAATAGAAACAAAGGTTTTATAAATAAGGAGGGAAAGAAAGACTGAAGGAAGGGGAGGGAAACAGGAAGAAAAAAAGGAAGATGCATCATGTACAGAAACAAATGCCCTATGATGAATGTTATCACGATGTGTATCTAAAATGTACCGATAAAAAAAAAAAGGAGAAAAGAAAAAAAGAAAAACTACTTGTGAAGACCCACTGGGGGTCCTGTTAGGTACCAGCTGTTTTTGTTTTCCAAAGTAGCAAGACTTTGGAGTCAATGACTCTTTAGTGTCTGAAGCATTAACTTTATACATACATTGAAAAATGTAATTCTCAGAGATATGAATGAAAGTATATTTCTTTTGAGTACCAGGAATCAAACCCAGGACCTTGTGTTTATGAAGAAGCCGTGGTTGCTACAAAGCTACATCTCTGGCCCATAAATTTATTTCTTAAAGAACAAACCTGTTAAAAACTTCTATGCTTAAAACACCACATCATACTTTAAGTGTGATATGTGCCTGCAGAGCATGAGACAGAACAGAAGCTGATTTATAAGCTGTACCTCCAAGAAGCTTGCAGTTCATGAAGCTAGAAGATCCTCCTTCCTACTTAAAGACTGAAGGATAGTCTACTGCTTAAAAAATCTAACCAGGGCTGGGGACTTAGCTCAGTGGTTTCAGTGCCTGCCTTCCAAGAGTAAGGGTCCGGGTTCAATCCCCGGTAACAACATATAACAATGTTGAGTATGGTCACTCACGCTCACCAGCAGTCAGTACCACATACCACAGTCCCCTGCATGTTGGCTCATGCCCATAATCCCAGCACTCAGGAGACAGAGGCAGGAGGACTGCTGTGAGTTCCAGGCTGAGCTCAGGGTTAGCCTGAACTACATAAAAAAATTAAAAAACTAACCAGTGATAAAACACTCAACAACAACAACAGCAACAAAAAAGCCAAAGCAAACAAATAACTTCTAGTTTCATGAGAGACAAGCAATACAGACATACACAATTAACTGTTCAATAGGTGATGGAGGCAATAATGCTACTGGAGTTCACTTGGTATCTGAAAGACTACAATTTCAAAAAGGTGTTATTTAGTAACCCCAAACTTGGATTTCAGATGAAGAAGTATGTATCTTGGAAAGAGTGCTGGGGAAGTTGAGATGTAGCTACTAACAACATAACTCCATGAAGAGAATGCGGATGAGGGACCAGGAAGAGCCATGTTGCAGAAAGGAGGGTGGTGACCCTGCCCCCCACTGGAACCCCTCCCCGACCCCACCAGCAGTTCTTGGGGAAGTCCAGCTTTCCGGGTTGACAGACACACTGCACATTTCTCATCTGTCAAAAGAACATAATGATGCCCATGTGCCACCTGTTGCTTATGTGTTTCCAAGGCTAAGCAGACACAAAACAAACATGGCCTGGTATCTATACAAATGCTTATCAGAACCTCATGGAAGGCTTTATCTATGTTGGTCAATGCAGAGAATCATGTCCAGATGTAAGTCTACACACAACCATGGATAAAATTCAAAATGTTAAAAGTGTATCAAATAATTCTAAACTTTGGTCCATCTCTTTTATATTACAGTGATAAAAAGTGTGAAGAAGCTAACATCCTTCTAAATTGTGCCTTGAGGAATAAAAAGTACCAGAGTTACCAAGATGATGAGTGAAGTCCCAAAACCAGACCTGTCACTGGACATGAAGTGCAGGATCAGCTTTTCATCTAGATAAAGCCACAGCAGTGAAGGAGCCAGTGACTGAGAGTTGAAAGAATTAAGGCAGACGTCCCGGAGGAGTCAGGGGTGTGTGGTCAAAGGTGGGGCCCATACATGCTGGAGGACACACGACGTGGCATCAGACCTGCACAGCCCCCGACAGCCCACAGACACCTCAGAAACAGGCCACCAACCAGGCCAACAGCAAACAGCCAACAAGGTGGGGCAGGGAGACCCTTCCAAAGTGCAAAAGCAGTACCAGGAGGCTCAGGAGTCCCCGAGAAGGGCAGGCGGGTGACATTCGGAGGGGTCAGAACAAGCCCTCCCTTCTTTCTGCCACCTATACAGCTGGTGGGAAATGGAAAATAGGACTCAGCCTCCTGCCGCATTATCCACCAGAGCCAAAGGTCGGAAACACTGTGAATCCGGTCAGCAGATAAACAAAATGAGGTCTGTACACACACTTACTCAGTCACCAAAACGATTCTGAGACTCACTACCATGTGGACAAAACCAGAACACCTTTACACTAAGTGAAATAAGCCACACAGAGAAGATACTGTCCTATGATTCCACTTTTCTAAACTGCTTTCAGTTCCCAGAGAGAGAAAACAGAGAAGAGTCTAACAGGGGCTGGAAAGAAGATAGAGATGGTGAAAAAACTACAGATCCAGACAGTGGATATAGACACCGCTGTACATTAACCAGTGTACCGAACTGTTCACATACAAATGGTCAAAGTGACAAACGATACCGTGTGTACTGTGACATAATAACACAAAAGTGGATTCTTAAGAGGCTTCCCTGACCCCTGTAGGTACTGCCCATCTGTCCATACCAGGCTGTGGCATCAATTCCACGGCTTCCCTCCTCTTAACCATCAGTACACATCTCCATTCAGGACGTCTATGGAATTTACTCCGGGCAGAGGTAGACTCCAACAAATCTGGAAACCAGAGCTTTAGAGAAAAGGTCAGGATCCTCAGTCCCCGATATTCCATTGCTGGCTCCAGCCTGAGATGGTCTTCCAAAGGAAAGTAAGTCATTTTAATGGGGTTTTCACAGAGACCATAACTGGTGACACTTAGGATCATCATGGACAGGAAACTTCTTGTGGGTTGCAGAGGGCAGACTGAACTAAAGAAGGAAAAAAACGCTGTTTTCCACCGGTGCTGCTGACTTCCTCCCAGAAGCCTTGGAAAAAGGGGCCAAGCCTGCTGGTGGGCACAAGAGCAAATCATTTCCTCTCTCCTTTCTTTGAAATGGACTTGCAGAAACACTTTAGAAGTTCTAAAGGCTAAAATAAATAGTCACCAAACTTTTCTGCTTCCTTTGGAACATTCTGGAAAAATGTCTAAAGTCAGATGATATTGATACTCCTCACCCGGGTTATAACAATTTTTCTGGATAACCCAGTTAAACAATTGTTGCAATTTATCCAGTAGCAACGTGCTTGCCACCAAGTGGGTTTTAAGTATTTGCAGAAGGGAGCATACAATAAAAACCCTTTCAGAAAAGATAAGTACAAAATAACATATATGCTCAAGTAAGATGAGGTCTGTGAAGCAAACGAAATGTGAATTCTTTTTAAAGAAGAAAATGGAGATGATGCTTACACTACTGCATTTGCTAAGAATATTTAGAAACAACTGCTGTATTAAAATCAGATCTAAGAAACGAGCAACAAAATTAATAAATAAGATGATGACACAGACGAAAAAAGAAACACTTGAGCTGCTGGCTCCTCCTCCCCAAAGGGCCGCTGGCCGCACCACCCTAGCCTCATATTTGGTCTCCACATCCTGGAACTCGCATCGAAGTGCATGCAGTTCTGCACTCTGTTTCACACTGACAAAGTATGGCTTTGGTGCTACTTATTTATAATTTAATTCCCCCGATGGTTCTAAAAACAAGGAAAGAAATATTTTCAAACAAAAATCATTATTTATACAGCTGGAGTTTCCATTTAGTTAGGAAAATTAGCAGAAAAATATTTGGTCAGATTTGAGAGAAGTTTTGGATGTTTATCATCAACTTCCAAATCTCTTTTCCTGTATCTCCCCATAGTCAAAGAAACCCCCAAATCAACCAAATTAATGAGTTCTGATCTTGGCAAAGGGGGGGTGATCTCTCAGGCAACAACAAGAACAGCTCAATTAAAGCACCACTTGAATACATAGTTAGTTTTCCTTTGAAAATGGAAGTGGGTAACTGGTTTGCATGAGTAAACAGAAGACAGCTCTTTAGGCCGGGGTCTTCAGAGCTGAGAGCACAGGAGACAGATGGCAATGATCTGGCCAATTTACCCACATACTTCCTGCCTAAAACTCTACTCTGGTGCCTAAATCTCCCTGAATGGTTGTACACGTGGAAGAACCGAAGAGTGTAACTTCCAAACTCCTTCCAATCCTAGTGAGCGCCGTGCTGTCAGACGGAGACTGGATCACAAAGCACCCTCCCCGTTCTCATTCCTAGAGAATTCTCCCAACATCCATTTTAACACTTTAGCGTCTCATGATCTTATGAAGTGTGGCCACTCTCATATATTGAAAATATGCTCAGGGTTAGATGAACTGTACTGCTGGTAAGGCTAAGTCTGCCTCCATGGAGAGAGATGCTGTGGCTGGGGGGTAGTGGTGCCTGCCGGTCCTCTCACCACTCTGGGAGGCTGAGGCAGGAGAATGACAAGTTCAATCATAGCCAGGGAAAATTAGCAATTTATTCAGTGAGATCATACCTCAAAAAAAAAAAAAAAAAAAGCTAAAGAAAGAGAAATAAAGGGTTGCAGGTAGTTTGGTGTTAAATCCCTACTAGTGTAGGCCTGTGTTCAACCCCTAGTACCAAACTAGGGAGACAGAGACAGACTGTAACTCTTAACACGAAGATATTCTAAGGCACATATAAACTGAGTAGAAATAGAAAAAGCAAATGTCTAAGATTATGCAAATTAGAGATCTAGAATTTAAAAACAAGTGTATCCTTTTAGTTAATCATCAGAGACATGAGATGAACACTCCTCTTCACATATAGTATCTCGTCCCTTTTATAAAAATCCTTCCCCAGTGGGTGAGGGGCAGTGGCTCACAGTATTACCAGTCCCATTTCATGGATTAAGAAAAAAGAGCCCTTGGATTTGCTTAAGCAAAACTAATGTCAAAGCTGAAACTTGAACCCAGGTCTCTCCGTCCAAGTTTAGTGCCCTTTCCATCGTACCGAGCTGAAGGCTAAAGTTAACTTAAAGCAAATAAAAAATATCACGTTACCCAGTCAAATCTGTGGTATTCGCCATCACAAACAGTCCCAGTGTCACACATGTCATTAAATAAATCTTACAACCAAGCCCAGCTCTGGAGTGCAGGCAGAGCAGGAAGGTGGACACAGAGCGGGACACTTTCCCTGGTGCCCTCTGACCCCGTACGAGGCCTTTCTCAGGGACTCGGCGTCCAGACTCATACAGGGGAGGAAAAGATAGGAGCAGAGAATTCCCACGCCCTTGAACATCCAGCTGATTATGCACGTAATTTAAATGGCTTGGGTTTGACTTGATTCTAGGTACTCAGAATGGAAAGTATCTGTTTTCTTCCTTTTCTGGCTATTAGCTGCTTCTCCAATTCAAATGCTGCTCATTCTCCTTAACCAAAGGGAAACAGGCTTCTAACATGCACTTTCCTAACTTCTGCCTGACTCGAGCAGGAAACAATATATAAGCACGACATGGCCTTTCTAAAAAATCTTTAATGTTTATATTGCTTAGTTTCACTTACAAACTTCATTGGCTTCAACCAACTTTGATACCCTTCAGAGAGACGGCAGGTATCAGACACCAGAGCAAGAACTGCCTCACCGGGACTGTAGAAGAAAAATTCCTTTTAAACTGACGCTATTTCAAAAGGCACTAGATTTTGCTCAAATCACCCATCACCTGTAGCTGCCAGTGAACAATGTTTCAATGGTCTACACAGGCTACATCCACTCGAGAGGTTTCTGTTCTTCAGCTGTACATCCCAGCTGGGAATATTGCCTTTGGTATTTTAAAACATCTGAAAGACTTACCCACTCCCTAAATAGCCCCAACTCTTCGACTTCCTAAAAATCCCCACAGTAGAACCTCACTGGGATTGGGTGGCTGAAATCACAAGCAGTGTGTTCGCTCTGTCCTCTGCTTCCTCCTGCTGCCACTTTCTCCTGCTGCCTTCTAATGCAAAGGGAGGAGGCAAAAGGGCAATTGAAGTGGGGAATCATTTACTACTACACAGAGGCAAAAGAAGAAAGGCCAGACACTTCACTCTACCGTAAATACTTCACTCTACCATAAATACGCTAAGAAAAGCCAAAATGTACATCTTTCATAAAGATATTTCTTCCCTTAGCTCGGAAAAGGTCTCTTTTTACCAGAGGAGGTTGGGAGGACTCTAAAGCCAAGAAAAAGTAATAACAGTACCAGTAATAACAACATAAATAATAACAGTCATTACTGTTGCTAAACAAATTGCTAAAGGATCCTATTTTTAATTTCAGCGTCTCTTTTATTATGTTATGTCCAGCAATTTAATGAATTTCAGTAATGCTTATTGTTTCTCCCCCTTTTATACCATAAAGTTAACAAACTGGCCAATGACCCTCTTTTATTATTCTAAAGTGCTTTGGTTTCATTGTCAAATCAAAAGGCAAAACAAAAGTCAAGTCTCTCACAACAAAACTCAGGGTTGAGCATTGTTTTTTTTTTTTTTTAAACATAACTTTTGACACATTATAACTAGCCTGGGCCTCCAACTCTCTCTCTGTAAAATGGATGCATCATTTAATGACTTCAAAGACTGGTTGTTGGGACAAACAAATAAAAATCACCACAATTTTTTGGAGGGGTGCTGAGTATTGAACCCAGGCCATTTATGCTGAACTACGTACATCCCCAGCCCTTTTGATTTTCTTAAAATTCTGAGACAGGGTCTCACTAAGTTGCCCAGGCTAGGCTTGAGCTTATGGTCCTCCTTCCTCAACTTTCCAGAGTGCTGGGATTACAGGCTTGGGCCATAATGCCCGAGTGAAATATTCTAAAAAACAATCCAACAGGAACTCACACATCCAGGACCACGCCATTTGGAACTGGGTGTTGGGCCAAGTCCCTGGGTGGATGCCAGGGGCTGTGGCACTGGTGTCACATTCCTGCGCCCTCCTCTGAGGCCCTGTTTGTAGCAGTCACTCTCGGTCCCCACCCCCTCCATGGCAGTCTCTCTTAGGCAAATACCTTTGCGAGTTCTAAAGAGTAAATCCTGATTCTGCTTACTACTGCCTGTGGCCCATTCAAACCAGCAATGACCACGCCTCCCACAAACACGCAGCAGTGCGTGGGGTGTCAGGGCAGGAAAGAGGCACTCGGCTGTCTGGACCCCAAACAAACAAAAAATCAACCTCTACTATAGAGCAGCTAAACTTAAGGCGCTTGGGGAGAATTCTAGATTTTTCTCAATAGTTTAGAGGCAAAGAACACATAGAGTCCAGGTAGTATTGTTCATCTTCCCTTTGACACTCCAACATAACAGTTTACAGGACGTCTAATTAAGCCACAAATCAAGTTAAGAGTCTTAACTTAACAAATCAAGTTAAGAGCCACACTCTTCAAGTTAAGAGTCTTAGATCTTAGACATCAAGCCACCCCCTAATTACAGAGATCACAAACGGTTAAGGATCCAGTCCAAGGTTTCTTGGCTCCTTTGCCTGAAGTTCACCAGAATTCAAGCCTCTGGCTCCCATGAGAGTGCTCCTGTTTTAGACTCCAACATGGATTTGCTCATGGTTATTTTCCTTTAATAAGCGCTTGTCACAAGTGAATTAAGGCTGCTTTTAATTAAAGTCCCAACCAAAAGATCATTTGGAAGGATCTGTCCCTCCCACAAAGCAAGACAAACTTGTTTTGACCAACTGTTCTAGAATTTTTCTGCTCAATCATCAAAGCTCGAAATATCCCCTTTCAGACCTAATAAGGTGAGTGTCTTTCTAACCATACTCAGGGAAAAGGCTCTGTCACAAAAGGTGTGTCCTGAAATTAACAACAGATGGGAAGAATGGTGGGGGATAATCCTGGAGCAGGGAATGTAGACCACTTTTGACAGGAACCTTCACTAACATCACCTCTCTTTCTACACAATTCTATCAGAGTGTTTGACCTTTTATATGTCCCCGACTCTCTCTTGGTCTTCCGTGGATGGCTACGGATCCCTTCCTGGGCTAAGATTTTTTACATACCTAAAATAAAAGACATATGATTGATCACCAAGGAAAGGTTTTGTACTGAAATATAATTATTCAAAATATTAAAAGAGAAACTGTGACACAGAAATACCTCTCTCTGTTAGTATGCAAATAAAAGGTCAAGGAGCAGGTCAAGACATGATCATAGTTTTGAAATTATGAACAGTATAAACAATACTTCAAGACATCTTCAACAAGTGTAATGTGATAGGAAAAAAAGGATTTCTACAAGTGGCAAAGTTACAAGATCTGCCAATTTTACTGTGGTCTATGGCCTACATTCATAATGGAATTCATACAATTCATACATTCAAATTGCATTCATAATTTACACTGCTACATTTCAATTAAAGGATATCATAGAAAGTCTAGAAGCCTAGCCAGGCATCCTTGTTGAGAACTGGGTGTGTGGAACTGGTTGATGATTTCTTTACAGCCTGATTCACTTTTGGTTCCTGAGATCCACTCAGCACAGAGCATAGAAGAAGCACTTAGTAAATGTGTGAATCTGACTGAGTCAACTGATGGAGCCTAAATTTTTATTTTTAAAAAACCAGGAGCAAAGGGCTGAGGCAGCCATAAGTGACCTTCCAAACCCCCAAATCTTAGCCAGTTCACCTACTGCCAGCCTACATCACATTCTTTATTCATTTACCAACTATTCACGGCACGCCTAGTGTCGGTAACATTCTAAGCACTGAATGGACCTCAAGAGTTTAACTTCAGATGGTGATGAATGCCAATTGGACAAAGTGACAAAGAGTGACAGGTGGAATGGATGGTAGTGACGGCTTTCCTACCATGACAGCTCAGTTAGCATTAAAAGGCCACAAGGTTGCAGTGAAAGACATGAGATAACCCACATCAGGCAGAAGAGCAAGTGCAAAGGCCCTGAGGTGGGAAGAAGCCTGGCACAGACCTTTCCGACCTTGTAACGTATTTTATCCCACAGTGCTGTTCCTCTCTGGCTTTGTTTCCTGAACAACGCTGCCTGATGTATCGTCCTCAAATACTTTTGTATCCTGGGCCCCTTGCTCAAACATATAAAAAGTTCATTATTCCTATCAGACCATGCCCACCCATTCAATGGTGACTCGCACTCTCCCACACAGCTTCGAGGCCTCTGCAAGACCCGGAAGACTGTCCATTTCTCCAGTACAATCTCCCCCTCTTCTCTCGTCTCCCACATTTTCATCCTCAGGCCACACTGGCCTCCCTGGAAGTTCCAGAGCGGAAGTTGTTCCACAAATCATGTGATTCAACCACAGCCATCATAATCTAACCTCTTCTTTAGGGACGAGAAAATTCAACCCAACGAAAGCAGTGAGTTGCCTCTAAATTTGTAAGTATATGGTCTGTGCCAAAAATCTGTCCCCTGGTGACAAGTCAGCCTGGGCAGCAGCCAAGTCTTCTCCAGCAAGTGTGGAGTGGACAGACGGGACAAAGGCAAAGGAAGAAAAGGCCAAAGACCATGCCTGTCTCCTTCCAGTTCACAGACCCATGTTACCTACTCACGGCTCTAGAGGGGGTAAAATTTAGACAAAACAGACAAGTTTTGCAAAATGGCCACAATCTAGAGGTTAAGTAATTATTATATAATTACCAAGTCATTCTCACTCCCAGGGGTTCTGGGCCGTACTGTACCCTCCCCAGACCCATTTCTTGAAGCCCTAACCCCAGCACACCCAAGAATGAGACTATATTTGGAGACAGGACTAGAGTGGGTGGTTGTGTTAGACCCAGGCCCTGGGCATGTGTCTTTAGAAGAGATGGCAGGGGCCCACTGCCATGGAGCAGCCATCAGAAAGCCATGGGCTTCCCGTTCCCAGAAGCGAGTGACTGAACTGTGTTGTTTAAGCCACCTACTCTGTAGTACCATGCTGCAGGAGCCCTTCAGAACTAAACTATTTCCAAAAGCCTCATGGCCATGAGGGCTGGTGTGCAGGTCATTTATTCTGAAGTAAACTCAGGGAGCCAGGCAGGTGTATTACGTAGGGGCGTAAAAACAAGGTCAAAGCTGCATCTCTGCCGAAGCGTCAAACAAGCAGGCCCAGTGGCCCCAGAACGGCTCCAGGTGGCAGTACCACTTAGCTCCTGCCCCACAGCACCACCTCCCAGACCTGGAGGACGCTGTGTGTGAGGGGGAGACTGAGGAGGCTCAGCAGGGCCAATCTCAGCTGTACCAGCACCAGCAGAAAATGGAGTCAGCGGGCAAACAGGGAAACGGGGTGAGCAGACCACACCGCAGAGGCAAAATACCTTTATGAACAGAGGACACTAGTTACATTATAATTTAAAACAATTTTTTTAATAGTAAGAATATCTCACATATTGAATGGGACCTAGTCATTAAAAAAAAAAATCGTTACCTGACATTCAAATGCAACTTGGAATCTTGGATTTATTTCATAATGCTCCCTACTTTAATATCCAAGGATGGGATATTGGTAAAATTGGAATTCAAAACAATTTACATTTCAAACAAAAACTTGTTTTAATTTTAATTAACCATAGCAGCAGAAAGTTCCAAGCCTGTTAGTTCAACACAATGCCATTTTAACATAGAGAATTCACTTAAGAACTCATGGCTCATTTTAAATATGCTAATTCAATATGAAAGAAATAGAAGAGTTTAAAAGATAGTAAAATTCTCCTAGGAATTGATGTGTAATAATAAAAAGCAATATATTATCTGCATAGAAAAGAGCAATTAAAATGTAATGAGAACATAGTATAATTTGTGTAGGAAGCCACTGTTCACCCTTTACAGAAAATAAAACAGTAATGTGGATTATAACACTGGGTGAAAAGAAGAAAACTGTTGACAAAAATCTCTCACTTGACAGCAAAGTTTTAGGTAGTTTAAACCAAGTGAAAGAACAGAGATGAAGTTCCCTTCTTCAACTTCCTTGTCCTTGCAGAGTTTGAGAAATAGTTTGAGATTTTCAGTGGTACTGGTGATTAAACTTGGGGCCTTCACAATGAGCTGCATCCCTAGGCTTTCTTTCATTTGAGACAGCTCCTTGCTAACTCTCCCAAGTTGCCCAGATTGAGCTTGAACTCATGATTTTCCTGCCCCAGACTCCCACAATGCTGGTGTGCAGTACTATATCCAGTTTGGGACTTTGAAGAGTATTCATATGAAAAACCAAAACACCTTGTTAGAGTTATTTGTGACTAAGCAATAAGGGAGGAAAATAGCTGGCAGTAGGGACAGGATACCTAAGAGCAAGACTTCTCAATTGCAGCACTTTGGTACCCCCACTTTATCTGCAAGGGATATAATCCAAGAACCCACAGAGGATGCTTAAAAGGAAAGAGAATTGAACTGTGTATGCTAAGACTGTCCTACACATACAAATCTCAGACCACTTAAGCCATAAATTACGGCAATAAGTGACTTAAGAATAGTTAGAACTCAGGCAGATTACCACAGCATAAATTGTATGAACTTCCTGTCTGTCCAAACCCACTCCTGAATCTGTGTCACTGTCCTTCACTGGCAGTAAGTGTCTTGGTGTCTTCTTGGAGGAAAACCTGGAGGAATCCTCTAAGCTCAATGCTTCCACGGGCAACACGCGTCATCAATCAGGACATACTTTCTGCCCAGGTCTTCCACCCACATATCTAATGTCTTTTTCTTCTTTTTACTGGCACTACCACGCATGGACCACAACTTCCAGCCCTGAAGTATGGCAGCCAAGCTACAACAGTAATCTTTTTCTCCCTTCACAATTTCACAAACAGAAGATCTATCCTTACTGTAGATCTTAACAACCTCAGCACACGAAATTTTTTTTTTCTTATTAAGGACTTCCACCTTTTCACTAGAGAAAGTACTTTTGAGCTTCTCTAGGTAATGCCTAGAACCACTGGCATTACTATTTTTTCTCGATTGAGGACTTTATTAAGTAAAATAAGGTTGACTAAACCACAATCAAGAAATAATACCCAAGATGAGTACAGAGGGACACAAGGGATGGGTGGCATACACAGCGTGCATGCACTGGATGGGGAGAGAGTTGCAAGGTAGTGTGAGATTTCATCACGCTGCTCAGAACTGCATGCAATTTAAAACTTAAGAATTGTTTATTCCTGGAATTTTCCATTTGATATTTTTTGGACTGAGGTTGAAACAGAGTAACTATAAGTAGAGAGAACAAAACCAGGAGGAAGAGGGAATTCCTGTAGTGACAATTTGCAATGCTGGAAAGGGGACCGTCCCATGTATCCAAACAGTTCCTGGCATCCCTGGGGTGTACACACTAGAAGCCAGCTGCACCAAATACCCCCAGTTACAATTAAACTATTTTGGACAGTCCCTAACTGAGAGGTGGTGGTCTAGGAGGTCCTCTAGTATAACGATGTGCAATGATACAGTCCCAAGGTTCCAGGAAAAATAAAAACTACCATTACAGGGGAGCTTAAAATAGCAATCAAACACTGCAACATAACAACAAAATGTGCACCGAATCTGTGAAAACCTCTATCATCTTAAAATATCTGAAAATACCTTTCGTGCTCTTTATTTTTATTTTAATGCATGAAAAGTTGGGTGCTGTTGGGAGACCTGCTTTCATTCTCAATCTCTGGCCTGCCCATCGTAGACAGGGCAGTGAGAATCAAACTTTCTCTTCCTTTTGATGCTCGGCCTCAAGAAATATGTCACTCATGGTCACATGTTATAGACAAGAAAACTTGGGTCTAGAAAAAGGAATAATATGCCTGAGCTCCTACTGCTCATCAGATTTCAAACCCAAGAAATAACTCCCAAGTCCAAGCTCTTAATCACCTCCCTCACTCTGGGGGATGGGGTGGGGGTGGGGGTCCACTACACGTGTCTGACTTCCTCTGTTTCCTCAGTTCTAAGTTGGCAGTGACATTTCAGCTCTTCACAGTGTCATTGTAAGAACTGGGGCAGTTGGGTGGGCAGGGACTTAGCAGCCAGAGGCAGAATTAGTCTTCACCCTGAGTAGCAAAACCCCACCAAAGTCACCAAGAGTGTGGCCTCCGCGAGTCTCTGTGGCTTAGTGGACAAAGTCACAAAAGGTCTGAATGGAAGAAACCTCAAAAGTTACTACTCATTTGAAAGATGAGACCTTACAGCCAAGGTGGACGAACTGATCCCATCCACGCAGCCAAGACCTGTCAGGTTGCAGGTCTCTGAGTCTGACCCAAGGACCCTCCCTGCTGGCCAGGACCTAGTCCAACCCTCTACCCAAGCAACCTCCCATTCCCTTCACCTTAGATCCAAATGATCACCCTGTCACATAGGTCACAGACCTGTACTTCCTGTGGCTTTAGGACTTGTTATTGTTTTGAACTTCTAGGAGAAAAAGGACCAAATACAAAACCCAGTGACTGGGTTACTCAGTCACTACAGCATAAATGAAATGTTTCATCTTTGGGTCACAAAGCCTCATTAGGGAAAGAAGGGGCTGTCAGAACTGGCCCAGGGAGGATTTGTGACTCCTTTTATATGCTTAGAAATGTAATTAGGTTAAAGTCAGTTCATTAAGTTCAGGGAAACCAGGTACTAGGTGTGGGGAACATTATTTCATCATAAATGGAAAAATAAAACACCCTAACCAACACTGTGTCTTTGTAGAACTTTTAATTCTCAATCATTTTCAGACATACATTATCCATATTCTCCCCTCAACATCACCATGGAGAAGCTACTGATATTTGGGTTTTCGGTGTCACTGGACCATAGACTATTTGAAGAGAAAAATGTCTCACGCATACTTTCATGAAGCCACATTTAGATTCTAGGTCTAATTTCAACAGATATCAGCACAGCGAAGCTTCAGTTACAGTGAACAGATCATTTGTCAAGAATGGAAAAAGCCAGGACGCCAGGGCAGTTGTATTGGGGGGGATGGGAAGGAAGACGTGAAAGTATATTTTAAAACAAACGTAGAGAAAAGTGGCCAACAGAGTAAGCAGAGTTCAACTGTAAGCCCTGGTCACAAGGGAAAATCTGGCTGGCGGAGATCAAGCAAAGACTTCAGAGTTACAGGCAGGCACCAGAGGTCCCCAATGGTGGGGACACAGAAGGCCCTCATGTGGCCAGAATTCCAGGGCCGTCTCCGTGGAGATCGGATGGATACCATCAGTGAGGAGTCAGGGAGTCCAGAGATGGCTCAGTTTTAACTGCAGACATGAGAAACAAGCGCTAAGTAAGTAACAAAATCATTATTCACTTACTTTTTAATTTAAAAGAAATCTTTTTATGCTTTCACAAATTCACAGTGTCGCCCTGCAGGAAAAGTGAGTAGTCTCTGATTTGGTGTCTTCTACTGTATAATACATCACTGGGTGATGTTGATTGATAAATAAGTGGACTAAGTAGATTTTTTTTTTTTTGAGACAGGGTCTCGCTTTTGTAGTTCAGGCTGACCCTGATCTCAGCTTTAAACTCACAGCAATCCTCCTGCCTCTGCCTCCAGAGTGCTGGGATTACAGGCATGAGCCACCACGCCTGGCACTGTGGTATGTGGTACTGATTGCTGGTGGGCGTACCTCCACCCTTGGCATTATTGTATGTGGTTACCAAGGATCAAACTGGGCTCTTGTACTTGCAAGGCAGGTGCCAGAACCACTGAGCTAAATCCCCAGTCCAAACCAAGTCATTTTTAAAGTAAGAGACTATCAAATTTACTTGCCCTGTACTTATATCAATAATTGTTACAAGAAAAGGTGAATTAAAGAACTTAGGATATAAAAACAAACTTGAATTCCTCCATTCCAAATCATATCACCTGTGAGAAATTCACTAAGCATCCAACCATGTGAATTCTAGGGTAGTATTTTAGCACAGCTATTCTATTAGATATTTTAAATTATAATTGCAAATGGACTCATTGTCACAGGCCTCCAGATCCATTATACACACACACACACACATAAAAATCAATATACTACTACTAATAAATAGGATTATTTTTTCCCAGGCTCCCAATGGGAGCTCAGTGGGCCTCCTGTTTGAAAGAAAACTTCAAAGTTCTCCAAAGGAAATTACTTTCTTGATCCTCAGCCTAAGAACCACAGGTGGCATCTGAGAATATGAATCTAGAAGGAACCAGCTGAGGGAAAGGAGGCTGAGACAGTCTGGTCTCAAGCAAACACAAATAATGTTCCAGTTTAAGTGCTTCTCTCCAGCGACACATTTCTACATCTGCCACAGACCTTTGTTCCTCTTCCTGACAGCAAACCCAAAAGGTAGAAAACTCCCAGAGTTCTCCACGCATCCTCTCCTCTCAGCCCTTATTGTCTAATGCTATGTTATCTTTGTGTAGCCATCCTTGAGGACCCAGAGGCGACAGGTTCCAGGAAAGCCCAATCCATATGATGCAAGGCAAGAGTGGTCAAGTCCTTTATATAAAATGTCTATTATTGTTTTATAACCTACGCATTTCCTGTGTACTTTTATAACCTCCTTGTACTTTAAAGTACTTCTAGATTATTTATAATACCCAATACAATTACTACGGAAGTAGTTGTTATAATCCATCATTTGGAGAATAGTGTAAAGAAAGTATGTATGGTAACTTTGGATCATTGGTTGCTTGAATCCAGATGTGAAATACTGATACATTGGGCAGCTTGTCTTCCAAGTCACACCCGGAGCCACCCTAAAGCACCTGACACACAACTTCTCCATACCTTCCGCTCAGATAGACAAATCTTACATTCTGGTCCCATCTTGACTCACATCTTCCACTGGAACAAATCCCCTTGAGCACAGGTTTGAACTCTTGCTCCCCTGTATGTATCTCCTAAGACCTTGTTAGGTCTTCCTTTTCACACCATAAACACTCTACTGTGTCAATGCTAGGTGCAGGACATGGAGAAACACCAGGAACCATCCCAATGGTGCCCTGTCCACATCCTGTAAGATGATTCCAAATAGCTTCTACAGCTGCTAAAAGGGGTTCCAAAATCCCTGGCATGGGGCTGGGACTCTGGTTCTACCAAAGTCCAAATGTGCGGCCTGGACAAATCACTCAACTGAGAAGCCTTACTTTTCTCATTGATAAAAGACACTGGTACCAACCTTTAAAGGTTGCTGTATTTGATGAAGTGATAAATATAAACAATAAAATACTCTGGCCATTCCCAGTGAAGAAAATACTCAGTAAGAGAATATGCAGTCATTAATTTACATACTGCCCTAAATTCAACAAGGGGTGGAAAGGACCCCCAATCTGTAAACTGTGGAAAGTATAACCATGCAAACTAGAATTTTAATGAAAAGAATGATGGGTGGACTTCTCGTTATTTATAGCAACACACCATAAAGCTACCATATATGATGTTATTTGCCTGCCTGCCTGCCTGCCTGCCTTCGTTCCTTCCTTCCTTCCTTCCTTCCTTCCTTCCCTCCCTCCCTCCTTTCTTTTCATGGTACTGGGGATTGAACGTGAACCTTTGTGCTTGCCAGGTAGGCGTGATACCACTTGAGCCAAATCCTGGCCCATAGTCTCTTTAGAAAGAGATGAAGATACTGGCAGAGCAGAGTAGATGCTCTGGACATTGCTAACATAGACGCATCTGCCTGTGTGGGCAGACACACACTATTTAATATGATGAAGGTGGCATTTCAAAATTCATGAGGAAAGGCTACGTCACTCAATAAATGGGGGTGGTATAATTGGCTGTCCATTTGGGAAAAAGTATAAAGTCAGACCTTTAACACACCCATGTGCATGCACAGACAGATCCTCTTCCAAAGAAATTAAAGATCAAAATAATAAAATTATTAAGTCAGAAGAAGAAAATTTGAAGAGTATTGCTTTAATTTGGGGGTTAGGGAAGGCCTTTTTAAAGCAAGCCATCAAACACATAAACTGTAAAGGTTATAATTTTATCTATATAAAAATGAATGAAACATCTGCAGACAGCAATAGATCATAGATAAAAGAAAAACAATAGCCTAGGATAAAATACACACACACACACACACACACACCAGTATATATACTATCAAAAGCCTAGTATCTCAAATTCATTAAGAGTTCCAGTAACTCAGTAAGGAAAGTACACATAGCCTTGTACATACAAAATGGTAAAGCACAAAGTAACCGAGAGAAATGTTGAACATCGGGGCAGAAACACTTAACATTTACTGATCCCTATCCTTCACTATCTTTAAAATAGTACACTACACCCACTTCCTAGGTAAGTCTAAATTAGTGAACTTCATGTCGAGTGTTTCAAACTATTCCTTACATATAGAAACATCCATGTAAATGTTAGCCAACAGCAACTGCAGCAGTAGTGGCAGCAGCAGCAGTAATAATTACACATGCACAAAATGAGACGCCAGCTGGCAGCAGCAGCAAGCCCATCCGAAGCAAAACTGTGGAAGGGCTATTATCCCGTGGCAGTGTGAGAAAACAGCGCCCTCTGCACCGGGGGCAAGAATACAAACAGGATCAGCCTGTTTCTTGAGGATGACGTGACCTCCCCATCACAAATAGACCAGCATTTTAATACGTGTGACCTATGACACGAACACTTGACACCTAGGAACCCAGCCTGCAAAAATATACATGCACAAAAAATGTCTACATCCACGTGCCAGTTAGCAACATTTAAGTCAGCGACAGATCACCTACCCAACACTTGTCCTTTAATACTTTAATGGAGCAGAAAACTTCTTTTTCCTGGTGACGTGGTGGCCGTTCTTATGTCTTAACACAAGGAGCTACATGTTTGTGGCAATCTTGAGGTAAACAAGCCTACTGCACTGCCGCTTGTCTGAAAATGTGTATGCAGCGCAATTACGGACAACACACAGACAACGGTGTTCCTGACTTCTGTACTTACTATACTTTTTACAATACTTTTAGAGCATTATTTTTAAAAGGTTTAACGCAGAGCATCCTGTAGCTCCCCTGCACCCAATCCCTTGACGGCATCAAGAGGCCACAGCGATCAACTGACAAAAGCCTTCTACATTCACATACATGCTGTGATGCAATTGCCTAATGACACATTTCTCAGAATGTGCCCTCATCATTAGGTGACACACGGCTATTCATGGACATCCAGTAATAAATGAAACAGTTAAAAAATTAGAAATGACAGTGGCTCGGAATACCTAAATACCCGCTGGTATGTCCACGGGAGAACAGCAAGCACCAAGATACACCGATACAGAAAGAGGTCTAATACCTTGCTAGTAAGGAAAACTTGAGACAGTTTGTACTTGTTTTGCATCTAAAAATCATTTGTACTTTTACATAAAATATGCGCCTTCAAATGGATATGAAAGGGAAAGGCCAAGCTGTTATCATGGTTACCTCCAAGGGAAGCAGGAGTAGGTGGAAATGAAAAGGGTACTTTTAATTTTTCACTCCTCTTGCATGTTCTTCGATTTAGAAAAAAAGCAAATGTACTGTTTTTTTTTTTTTTTTTTCTTTTTAAAGAAATGCAACAAAGACAGTTGACTTTGACTCTCTGAGTCCAGGAATCAGACCCAAGTAAATGACCAAGTAAACGACCCAACGGGTCCTTATGCTCTTTACAAAGCCTGCAGAGCTCCTGGCGCTGAGGGTGTGCCCTCCAGAGGAGCTATCATAGCTGGAGGATGCTCATAGTATCGCTCCCCTCATTTATTCTGACTCTATGCATCCCAATTTCTGCAACTGTCCACGGGCAGTGAAAGCCTCAGAGTAAAGGAGTAGATTCATCACGCTCTAAGTTTATCATCCTTTGGGACCCTAACCGAGTGGTTCTCCAGACCAACAAATCCGAGTTCCTAACCCAGCAAAGCTGCCCTTACCACTCCTACTGAGGTAGCTAGCTCTAGGTACAAAAGTTGCAGGAGACCTAACATGTCCAAAATGAGTGCTATTTTACTGCCACCATGGTAGCCGGCCATTTTAACACTATTCATTTATTATAGGAAATGAAAAGCGAAACTCAGAAGAGTATAAAACCTAGCCACCTGTAGTTGTCCAATGTGATGCTACTAGACCCATCTGACAGATACTGATGAATTCAACTAGGCAGACAGTGCTGCTCTGTCCCACAGCCCAGAACGGAGGCCCACACCTCGCTCACCAGAGCTGGCTTTGACAAAGATGAGAGAAGTTGGGGCGGGCGAGGTAATGGCTGTCTGACAGCCACACCTCACAGCAGAGAACCAAAACCTAGAGTAGAAGCTGATCCTAACACTCTGAAAAGCAAGGCGGGAAGCAAGAAATGAGCACTGCTAGCCTTCCTTTCCCAAACTCTACACTATAATCAACCACAAATGGCAAAGTTTGAAACTGTCACTGTGACCATAAGTTGTTTGGGCTGAAGACGGACAGAAAAAGAGAGGAAATGCCCACCAAAGGGCAGGGAGACATTTTTAAAGACTCAAGACTCATCTAAATCTGGCCAAAGCAAATCCTTCTAATCTTACATATGGGTATTTAAGACAGTCTTCGCTCAAAAGCAACTACCACATGGCCCCAAATATGCCTTCCAATATGGTGGCAATTCATGTTGGTAAGTGCTATAAATGGACAGGTTAATTGCAAGCAACTCGGGATTGGAGTTAGAGGTCTTCTGCCAATCTGATTTGGACTTAAAAAAAAAAAAAAAAAAAAAAAAAACTTTAGCACCATAAAAAAAAAAGAGTAGAGACATTTTTTTTAAAAATTAATTATTTTTAAAATACAAGTTTTATCAAGACTTTTATGACTTTGTTTCTACTTATGTTATTCATAGTCAAGCTGTAAATACAAAATTGTTTCTACACAAAGAACTGTGGTATGCATTTGATGCCTATGTTGCTTTTTATAACACACTGGGACGGGGCAGGAATTGCACTGACATTTATTTATCCAGTGGCTTTTCTGTGTCCCGTTCCAGCCTGGCTGTTGTGGTCTACCATTTCATTTACTTCTCACAGTATGGTTTTTTTTTTGAGACAGGGTCCCGCTTTGTAGTTCAGGCTGGTCCTGAGTTCAGCCTTGAACTCACAACAATCCTCCTGCCTCTGCCTCCCGAGTGCTGGGATTACAGGCATGAGCCACCATGCCCGGCACTATGGAATGTGGTAGATTGCTGCTGGGCATGAGTCTCCACACCCAGTATTGTATGTAGTTCCCGGGGAATCGAACCCGGGTCCTTGCGCTTGCAAAACAAGCGCTGGAACCACTGAGCTAAATCCCCAGGCCCTTCTCATCGTATAAATACCCAAATTATCAGACCTGTAATGAGGACCATCATTTCATTTTCAGATAAGCCCTGTGTTTCTGGCTGTCAATTTGATATAGATAGAAAAGATTTTTAGTGGTGCTAGATAAAATCATACAGAGAAGTAACTAAAAGAAAAATGACTGACAAACAAACATGTCAAAAACCTTTGAGGAACCAGAGAAGGCAGTTTCCTTATTCCTCAGGTGGCGTAAGGGCTATGCGCTGTGCTAAGATGACTGGGGACCCTCCTGGCTACACCCCCATGAAAGGAAAGAAGGCCAGAGTAAGAGGCCAGCACAAGCTATGGCCAATTTGAGCTTGTTTGCAAACACTGCTAACATAATAACCTCAAAATCTGTGTGACACATTAACTGATGATATCCCAGCACTGCAGCCCTGTTAAAACCTTGGGGTTTCCTCAGATTGGTCTTTCCCCAAACACTGGCCCTCACCCCGAATGACCCAGGGCCTGGTGAAACCGCACGGTGCCAGCCCCACTTCCAGAGTTTCTGACTCAGTTGTCTGGGCTTCCACATGAAAACCTGCTCTCCTGACAAGTTCCCAAGGGAATGCTGCTAGACCTAAGCCACACACGTGCTGAAGAACTATTGTTTTCAAAAAACAAAAACAAAGCAAACAGCAAAAGAGCAGACCAAAATCGAGCAAAGACTAGAACAGGGTGTTTATCACATGGCAAAAACCTTCAGCAAGGAGACAAAGGCAGGGAATTTTGTCTGCACTCGTGCTGCTGTATCCTCAGCATTAGGTCGGAGGCTGGCACACACCAGGTGTGGATCCGCTGAACCAAGTTAAAACGATCCATGCACCCAAGGCTAACACTGGGACAAGGGGAAAAGGTGAGTAGGAAAAGAAGTGTGAACAACGAAAAGGAATAAATGGCTGCTAACTGCTCAGCTGCCCTGAGAGGGAAGCTCAACTCAGTAACAGAGACAACACAGATTGGTCCTCACAATACTCCTGGTGAGGTAGGAACGAGTCTTTCTCATCTACCAGCAGACGAAGCAGGACTCAGAGGGAAGGTGGTGTGTCCAAGTCCCCAAAGTGGTGACGCTGATCCTGAGCAGAACTTGGTCAAGTTCATGATAAACACGGAACTTCCTCCCCTGAACTACAGACTTTGATCCTTTCTTCTCAAAGTTCCACAGAGCCTTCTTATAGTCAATTAATACTGTGCCTGACATTAAAACAGACAGGGCGTCAGCCTGCCACAGAGAACATGTTTTCTCCACTGTCAGTGGCAGCTGTGAATAACAGCTCTTGGTTTCCAAGGGGCAGCAAAGTATCCCAAAATTCAAACCTAGTTATTAAAAACCATTTGCCTTTAAAATTCTTTTCTTTATTTCTTTTTCAGGCAGTCTTGGGCCGGCCTTCAACTTGCAATCCTCCTGCCTCAATTCCTCACCGCTGGGATTGTACACGTGTATCATATGCCCAGCAAAATCCTAATTAGTTTTGCCTTTTTTTGTGGCATTGAGTATCACACCCAGAGCCTTAAACAGGCTAGACAAATGCTGTACCCCTGAGCCACACTCCCCAGCCTTTAGAGTGTGTTTTAAAGTGTAATTATACATTATACATAGAAGACGCAACGATTCCTTATTTCTGCCTTCTGTTCTATGTTTGTGGTTCTCCGTCAGTGGTGATCTGTGGCCCCAGAGACACCTGGCACTACCTAGAGATAAGTCTGACCCACATCTGGGGATCACTACTGGCATCTGAATACTAGTTACACTGCTAAATTCCCTTAAGGGCAAGAAAGCCCCCCACAAAGTGTCCAGCCGAAATGACCATAGAGCTGAAACCCTGCTCAAATTTTAAACTTAAGGTCTATTCTCACCTCCCTCCAAATTTGGCTGCCTAAGAAACTTCACTGATGCTGCGTTTGGGTTTTCACTGTCTTCTACCCTATCTTAGTTATTGGCAAATATTTTATCACTCTTCTGCTAAGGAACTTCCTAATAGCCAGAAGGACAACAGAACCAACTGCCTATTCTCCCAGAATTCCAGCAAACTATACTGTGAATAAACACACGAAGCAGGAATTCAACAAATGTTGTCCAACAGTCTGTTTTCCCTGAAGAGGATAAAAATGCTGAGTTTAGATTCAAATGATATTCAACACTTCCCACCTTGGGGCTGGAGGCCACCAAGGAACGCAAAGTACATTTCCTGTAAACATTATCTCATTTAATCCTTCCCAACAGCAAAGGGGACAGGATCCCTATTTTAGGTAACTACAGATCATAGATGTAATTTGTGAAAGGTCACACACTGCTAAGTGGCAATGCATGTTTCTGCAGCCAGGGTGGTGTGAACCACTGAGAATCATGGCTCAGGGCTGAGAACTTGCCTCTTAAAACAATTCGCAGAAATAGGGTATCTGAGATGCTAACACGGAAAACAGCACCAGGAAAGGGTGGAACCTTTGCCACTTATTAATGTGATCATCACAAGCTTTGTCACTCTATATAGCAACCAAGGCACTCAATTCTAGTAGTGCTACAAATAGGCTTCAATGCAGTTACTTATTTAATTATAAAGATACTTAGAATTTAGGTGGCTCTCTCATCCAGAATTCCTAGAGACTCTTATTTTTAAACTTTAATAGGATAGCACTTAAAAAAATAAAATAAACTGAAGGTTTTGTTTTTGCAAGTAATGAAATCCGGAAGCATTAAAGAACTATGACAAAGAGGGTCATCTTGGTTTAAGACATAATTGTGTGACCTTTCTTTATGCACAGCACCTTCCAGCTGACTCTTTGCTTGAAGAGGCTGCAACTGTGGGCTTTGTCAAAGTGGGTAAGAGCCAGGCAGAGACCTGGTAAAGCATATAATAAATAACATCTGATGCTTTGTCTCTGGTAGCCCTGACACTATTGATCCCTCCCCAAAATCAACCTGATGAATTTGTCTCGTTTTCATATTGCACAGAGGGAGAAGTGAAAATGATGAAAGGTTTCTGTGCTCCCACCTTAATTTTTTCCCCCTGAAATCAAGGGAGACCAGTTCTTGGCCTTCCACTGGAACTCCACCTTCACCCCAAAGCCAAAACCTTAGCCCCTGGAAAGCCGGAAGGCCTGTGGTGTCACCTGGGACATGGTCATTCTGCCCAACCATGTTGCACATCCAGTCAGCTACAGCTCAGCCTCAGCCGCTGTTGAGTCCTGGGGGTGGAACAAGATCCCACACTACTCATCTCCATTGCCCTTGCTTCCCCTCATCAACTCTGCAGCATCCACACTCAAAGTGGTGTACCCAGCTCTCTCCCATCACGCTTCGGCCTTTCCCTGACTCCGTTTATCCACTCTGCCCAGAAGGCCCAAATACAACAGAATGGAAAGGCAGGCTGGTCCTTGCGAGGTATCCTGCTGGTGTTAGTCTGTAGCAAACATGTTCCTTTCACCGCCTTAGATTCTCAACCTATCACTTGGCATCTCTTCCCGTTTCACTGCCTTTAGGTCTCGTGGAACTCATCTTTGGATGACGTGCCTTCGCAATAACCCTGAAATGTGGAAGTTGGTACCACAAGGGTCCCTGAGGTCTGAGGATCTATTCTGCATAATCAAGGCAGAGTTAACAAGAGCATCCTGCGCATGGATTCTGTAGAAGGCTCTTGCTCTCACCTGGACGATCTCATTCGAGAACCTTTTCCTATGCTTAGCTCCTTCAAGTTTCTGAGGATCAGATCTAGAGGCTTCTGTGACTGAAGGCAGGGATGAGGCGTGAAAATCTGCATCCAGAACAAGTACTACGGCAATTCTTATCATAGTTTGAGCATCTTTAACCCCAAAATCTGAAAGACTTCAAAACCTGAAAGCTCTTGGTGCTAACATGTTCCCCCAAGTAGGAGACATGTTTCATACACAAAACCAAGATAAACTGTATAAAAACTTCCCTCAGGCTATGTGTCTAAGGTATATATAAAACATCAACAAATTCTGTATTTAGAGTTGGGTTCCATACCCTAAATGATCTGTGTGTCTGCAAGTGTCCTCAGATCTGAAGAAGACTGAAGCCTGAAACATTTCTAGTCCAAAGTATTCTAGATAAAGGATACTCAACCCGTCAAGTAAAACACTGCACTATTTCTATCTGATGCGTATCTTGAGCTTTCCACCGTGTACTTAATACACTGTCTGAGACCATGGTACCACAGGGGTCCCTGAGGTCTGAGGGACAAAAAATGGCACTGAGACTTTGGACCCAGGTTCCTTGGGTTTAATTTTGGTTGTCCCAAGCAAGGCCCTTCACCCTTGGCTGTCTACTTCCTCCTGTGTAGAACACAGACAGTGTCACCCGCTCTACACAGGGTGTTATGTAGGTAATGAGCTAATGGGAGTGAAGCCCTGAGTTCAGCGACCTCGATACATGTACATGCGGGCACTCGATAAACATTAGCTATTATTATCCCACAGACCAGAGACTGCTGAGTGGCAGCCCTTGAGCCAAATCTGGCCTACAGACCTATTTTGTTTGGCCTGCACATTTTCCTTTTTTAATTGAGCCAACATTTAAAAACTAGTAGATATCTGGCATTTTGAGGAGGCTTAAGACCAGGCAACATGGAAGGCCTGCCTTTCCCTCTGGCAGCCACTGCCTGGGGCAAGGTCTCACCCTTTCAGACAGCACCCTTCTCTGTGCAAACTCAGCCACAGTCACTCCCAAGTCACTTCCCAGCTGGTGCCTGTGTGAAGGCGATTTCTATTCTAGACAATTGCACCAACGTCCCTAATGTTCTTATTCCTCCACACTGAGTGCAGTCCAACCGGCCCCTCCCTTGCTAACCTACTTTCCGCCTCCCTACAATGGGCTGGTTTCCCCACATAGGCAAAGCTTTCCTCTGCACCCAGCCCAAAGCTGCCTAGGGTGCACACTACAAGCACCTCAGACATGTATCTGGATCCCACTCCGAGATTCTAATCGGTCTGGGTGGGGTCCAGATACCCATACTTTTTAGAAGTGCCTGAGGAGATTCCAATGTATACCCTTCTTGTGCTCAGACCAACAGCCCTGGGAACCGGGGTCTCTCCGTTCTCAAGGCCTCGCTGGAGTATGGCGTCTCACCTGCTCCTCTGGTACTTCCTGTCAACACCGGACAACTGGGGACTCGATGAGTCTTGTTTGTTTCCCGACTCTTGTTTAGTCTTGCTTGACGATCAATGCGTGTTTAAAGCTCGCCTCCCCAAACAGACTGTAAACTCAAGTGTGGGTGGATCACACCTCAGACTCCTTTTGCGTCCCCAAGAATAATGGGGTGCCAAGCACATGGCAGGTGCCTAATGAAAACGCATCTCCACAAATATCCATGAGTCTATGAGGTAGAAGGCATCGCATGTGATGAAAGGGATGATGTCACAGGGTATACAGGTTAGGCAGAAGACAGTCAGGCACACAAGAGACTGAGACAAGCCGGACTATGATGTATTACAGGAAGGCAGTCTCCACCCACACAAGGAAGGGGTCTGAGCCCTGGGGAAGCAGGGGAGGCTCTGGTTGGGTTTTGCTTGATGTGGGTCTTGCAGAGTCAGTGAGAAGAAGAATGGGAGGAGAAACCCATGGAGAAAACTACAGCCACTCAAAACACTCTGCCATGCGTCACCCAGGCTGGGAAGAATGGAAAAAGCAAAATGAGAAAGACAAGATTGTGCCTGGAAAGAAGTTGTCATTTATCTGAGAAGTCCCAGCAGCAGCTATGGAGAGTGCACGTCTCATCCTTCTATGGGGATGGGTGAGGCAGATGTGAGAGGAACTAATAGAACATAAAAGAAGAAAACAGGACACTGGTATGATGGTACAGGCCTGTGATCCCAGCACTCGGGGAGACTAAGAAGTTTACAAGTTTGAGTTCAGCCTGGACTATTTGGTGACTTGAGAGACCCTATTTCAGAACCAAAATTTTGTAACACGGGGTGAGCGTGTAGCTTAAAGTGCAGATCCCAAAGGCCCTAAGTTCAATCCCCTGTACAGTACCAGCAATAACTAGGGAAAGACAGAGAGAAAGACAAAGAGAAGTCCAGGAGCAGCCCCCCCCTCCACATTGCTCATGGGGGACCCCCAGTTGGCCAGGGCGCAGAAGCTCCATCACCCTTATTTCTACCATTCAGTCTCAAGCCACCATTTGCTGTATAGACCTGAAATTATGTTAACAGTGCAATACATATTAACAGTACCACTTTATTAATACATTTAATCACAGAAATAAAGCTTTTATTCATGACACTATTACTACTGATGGTCCTATTATAATATGTAGCTTATTCTGTTCTCTCTTCCAAGACAATGGACAGCTTGTAAAGAAATACGAAGATCCAAGAAAGATCCTAACAACTGCGATAGAGAAAACCTGTCCCACAGTTCAAGCACAGTTCCTGGCCCCTGCCCTCACCACCACCATTTCAGAGGAGCAACTGGGCTGAAATGAAGCCTGAAGCCAGTAGAGAAAAGAAACCGAGAAAAGACAGCTCAAAGATCACCAGGGAAGGCAAGAGTGATTCTACTGGTATCCATGTACTATATCCACACGCCAGCCAGGCACTGGACTCTGGACTTCCTAAGTAGGCACTCATTTAAACTTCACACCCTTGTGGTCACCCCAACCTTCCCAAAGTAGACTGGGGAAGAAACAGTCAGAGATTAAACAGCGAGCGATAGGGGCAGAATAAGAATTCCCAATAACCACTCTGAAGCTCATTACTTGACCTCATGCCAGCTATTCCTCAGTTTGCCTTTTAGGGGGGTACGGTGGATTTTATATAGAAAATCAAAAAATACTGCGAATGTTTACATTAAAATTAGGTGAGGATATAGTGGTATCAGTTCCCCTCAAAAATACTCCTTCTTTGCTTCAAATACACTTATCCCATTTTTCGCGCCTCCTCTGAAGCAGTTCTGGAAATTCTCTCTCATAAGTGTCTTTATTGGGTGTGATCAAAAACTACAGTGAATGCAGTGCCCAGTGCCAGTCAGTGGAAAGGCAGGCTTGTACAAACACTATTATGCGTGTCCTTGTCCATTTTATTCACCGGACTAAGTGCACTGCAACTTCTGGTTCTTCCCCAAAGTCAAATGATTGAAAGGCAAATGTTTTGAACCCATTCAGCATAAGGCAGGCACAACTGACCACCTTTGTCAATGTTATGGTGCAAAGGTGCTTTTGAATACAGAAGGGCTCAGGGCCAGGGGCTCAGGGCTAGGCAAGGGTTGAGAAGTGACGCCTACAGGCCCAAGTTCATTGTCTAAGGCCCAGTCTAAAGCCACCTTATTCAGGGTCATGAAAAGTAGGGCAAGAAATAGGTTTTCTCAGAGACAGATGCAAGCAGGGACAGAGAAAGGTCCTCCAGGGTCGCCAACCAGAGCTGCCTGGGAGGGCCCAGGGCATCTGACTCGGCCACTCCCCACAAGGGCCTCCAACCGCCAAAAATCTGTCTGAGAAAATCAGTTTCCCTGATTACTCTCATCAGTTATCACGTCTTGCTCAGAGGGACTTTAGACTTTATGGAGGGCACCTTTATTGGTCGGTGGATTATAGACAGGACATACATCCCTCCTTCTCAGCAGGCGTGAGATCCAGCCATGTTGGATTCGGTTTCATTTGCAGGCTTCAGGCCTTGAAGCAATTCTATTTTTAAGTTTTCTCAGTTCTACAAGCAAAATAAGGCATTTCAAGGAAATTAGTCCTGGCTTTTCAGGGTTGACAACTTCCTTTCAAAGAGTTAACTGATCAGCCACTTCGCTACACCAGAGGTCTTCCGGACGCTAACCACAGAGGAAGAACACCTTGGTCAATGTTACGGGCAAGGGCCCGTCCCTGTGAAAAACCACGAGTCATTCAGGATGTGGACGGCCTGGGACAACCCTCCAAGGCACAGCTGCGCCCATCCCCTCTCCCGAGAAAGTTTCAAAAGCCATTCTTAGGTTCTGTTCTCTACAAATTGCAAGTCGCACATTCTGCAGACCAGAAATGTCACATATCCCCAGAAAAAGAGTAAAAATGTATAAATTTGAAATAAACTTTCAAAAATACTATTCTGACTTCATGAGGATCAGTCATTCTCTTCATTTTTAAATTTCCTTCCCCTTAACATCTCAAATAGCTTTGACTGTTTTGTATCTTTGGGAATAAGTTGTCCACTCAGGCAACTGTTCTAAGGAAATTTCTTTGAATATGCGTTAAAAATGTAACTCCTGATAGAAATCTAAAAGGTACTCGATACATCCTAATTTTCCCATGTTGGAAACATACACATAGTTGACCTTCTCTTGGCAAATGAGGCTTCTTCGAAGAATGTAAGTCTCCAATTTCAGTTCTGGCTTTGCCACCAGCTACCTTGTGACCTTGGCTGAGTAATTTAACTGCATTAGGCCTCAATTTCTTGCGGGCAAGAGGAGGCTGGGGCAAATAAAGACAGTGGTGCTCTGTAGCTCTCAAAATGTTGAGTCTAAGATCCTCATAGACCTTTGGTCCATGCTGACCCTCAGGACTGTTCTCAGGGGCCTGTGTGATTATAAGAATGCTGCCCCAACACTGCAAATGGCCCCATCTGGCCATGGTAACTGAAAGCAGGAGGTCGATTGTTCTTTCCATCCACTCCCTAGTTTAGCTGTCTGTCAGTCCTGTGCACTATCGACCTCAAGCTGACTCGAATTTCTGCCTCAGTTTGCAAAGCCTCACCAGGGCCTGTGCTAGGCAGGGTCTCCAGTAAAGCCAAGTGCAAGGTGGCTGTGGGATGTCAACTGGCCCCTGATGGGCTGTAGCCCTTCTTCAGTTATTCTGCAGACAACCATGGTGGCCCTAAGACTGGCCATATAAAGCTTGGGGTCATGGTGAGAACACATTCTTACATACTATAGGGGAGAGTGTTTGAAGCAAATGTCAAGGAATAAACCGATTTCCCTCTTTACTGAAGTTAAAGGTACCTATGCTGTCACCTCTGTAACCCACTCCCACCAGGCCAAGCCAGTGTCCTGTTCTCCATCTCACAGCTGCCCTGTACCTCCAGTGTAACTTGTGTGTGTTTGTAAGAAGCGTTTTCCCAGTCACTCTTCAAAGCCAGACAAGATCACGGGAGGAGGAAGGAGATACATTAGTGGTTTCCTGTATTTACCGTTTCCCAGTTATCTTTGCTTCTTAGGCCCATAAAAAAGGATGAGCAGAAAAAATGCTTTGGCAATTGTAAATACGGAGTCTTAAACACTATTTTTAAACTGCTAATAAGCATGAAAACATGTCTCAAAGCACATACTTACTACCTCCCAGAATTCAGGGAAGTTTTCTAAGAAACAAAATAGAACAGAATCTGATAACTGAAATCTACCTTTCCCATTCTGCATAATGTGTGGTAGTTTCACAGGAATCCATGAAGGAACTGATGTAATGAGCACAAGCTACTCATCCTAATTAAAACTGTTTTTTAGAACTGGATGGTTAAAGGGGTTGGGAGTTGGTTTGCTTGGGAAAGTGGATGTAACTGGTCATATAAATGGGATATTTATAAATCACTTTAAGTTAGAAAACCAGTCAGAAAAGTAAGTTGAATATACAAAGCTCTTTGCTGAAAAGGAGTTAACGGTGTGGGTGGTCTTAGAAGATAACAATAAAGACAAAAGAATTAGCTGGGGATGGTAGTGAAAGCCCATAATCCCAGCATTCTAGGAGGCTGAGGCAGGAGGAACCCAAATTCAAGCCCAACCTGAGTAATTTAACTACTTTGTCAGACCTTGTTGAAAAGAAAAGAAAAGAAAAGGCTGGGGGAATATAGCTAAATGTAAAGGCTCTACAGTTCAATCACCAGTCCACCAAAAATAAAGAAAATTAAAGTAAAACTACGGCTTTATATTTGTGAGAAACCACAATCAAAGGCCCTTCACCCCAGTCTTTCAATCTCCAGGTGTTACTTATTCATGTCCAAGCTCAGAGTATTATTTTCTGTTTTCAAGCTATCTTTATACAGCCCCACACTAATCTCACTATCTACCCAAGTATTACACAAGGTGGCGATTTACAGAAAAACAAAAATTCCTTTCCTGCTCACAAGCTTGGGCACTTCGGATCACAGTGTTGCAGTCTGGGGCACTCTGCTGTGGAGAGTGATTGGGGTCGCACCCTTGGTACTGATTATAGTGGAGCTATTTGTATTGCCCAGTCTGGGCACTGGATTATATTAAAACTTCCATTTTGGGGTATGCAGTCACTAAAAATTCTCGCCCAGCTTAAACTTGGCATCAATCCTGTATCTCAGCAGAAGCAAGATTATTGAGTACGGAACCACAGGAACTCCACACTTTTCTTCTTTTATACTTGCACAGGAAGAGAGACCCCGCGGAAATAGCACCTATGGCTTCTCCGTTTTCAGATGAACATTTCAAGCATTAAGGGTTCATTCCCAAAGTATAATCAGCAGGTTGCTATGACTTGATTAAATTTAAGCTGATATGACAGGCCATGGCTTCTTCCAAATTTTCTGGAAGAACGAAATAATTTCAGCTTCTTTCTAGAAAAAAATGAAAAGGTAGAACACGAAGCCCCATCTGCTCCAGTGAATAACACTTCTGACAAGTTTCTCTGCAGTTCACCCTCTTCCAACAGTCTCACTCTCTCTAACCAAACTGACGTAGCTCACGTCTCTGATGTGGTAAAGGCTAGGACTTGGGTTCTGACAAAAGCCACTGAGCTTAAACTGCACCCAAATGTTGGTAGGTCCACAGCAGCACGGGAGAGTGGAACTCAGGCCAAAAAGGGAGGGTGAGTGGACCTGAATTTGTCACAGTCCACGGCAGCTCAGCATACCGTTTATACAGGCAGATCCTGTAGAAATGCCCCCTTGTCACCCATGGCCAGGATAGCCATGTTTTAAATACTTCAAAATCCAAGTACATTAGGAGTGAATAATAAGCTACATAACACATCTGAAAACTTCTCACCACTCTGCCCTCTACATACACAAAGGGGCAGAACACGTGTGGTCTTATATTTCTCTAAGTTATTCCATTTCTGGATACTAATTTTACTAGGCAAGGAAACTAGGTGTGAGAGATTAATAGATTCTAAATTATGTGCCTAAGGTCAGACAACTTGTAAATGACAGAGGAGCCTACACAGCGAGAAAAAAGGTGAAAAATTTGATCCTGGTTAAGTTCTTAGATGTTCTTGAAACAGAACTTGGAAAAAGAACCAGATGCATGTGCAACTCTGGCCACCTGCAGAATTCTCAACCTCTTCTTGAATAGTCTAGAAGGTCTCAGCCTTGATCAGCCAATCTGAGCTATTCCATCCTGTCGATCCTGCTTAGGGAAAGAATATCAATAAATTCCAAGACTTTAAATCTAAGTCTGATTCAATTTTGATAAGGATGACAACAACAAAATAATCAATACTCAGGACTTCGTATGCATTGACAACTTCCTCCCCCTCCCCAGGAAGATACAGCTCTTAAAAGCATACATAAACCAATGATTCAGCATACATTAAGTTCTTATGTAAAACGACTTCATATATATATATGTATATATATATGTAAATAACATCATATATACGAATATATGAGTTAAGTTCTTACAATGAAAACTATTTTGTGTGTGTACAAATTCAAAAACAAAAATTTTAAAGCAGCAAACTCATGGCAAGGAGAATAAAGTTTTGAAACAACTTGGAACCAGGTGATGACAATTTTTTAATACTTTCAATATCGTGAACTACATATGCTTTTGGCTAGACAATCTTGGAGACCCAGTCCAACAAGCATGCTAAGATTTTTTTTTACATTTAGTGATCTCACAATTTCCATTATCAACTCCCCCCACCAAAAGAATCAAATTCAGAAAGTCTGTCAATAGCTGCTTGTTTCAGGTTAGGTTTACGGTTTAGTAACAGAACTGTGTAGGGGTAAATATGTTCCAAATACGTCCAAGCATGTTTAGGTCAGTCAGCAGGAGTACTTCATGCCAATAAGAGCGTGGAGTATTCTTATGATTGAGCACACAAGCTACTGTACGCTGCAAGCAGGTACAGTACTCGGGCTTCCCCCCTGCTGGCAGACCCTAGGCACTAAAAAACCACGAGCCTCTTTGAGACTGTATCACACATCCCCAGCAGATATCCCTGGAGCTGGAAAGCAGTAAGATTCAATCCAGGGGAAAAATGAGGAATAGGAAGGAAGTCAAAACTCGTAATTATTCCCTTTCCCACCCCATCTCCCCAAGTGCTGCCTAGGTACAGACTTTCTAAGACATCTTCCTCCCGCAAAAATCTTGATTCTGCAAAAATAATATATAAGAAACCCATTTGGAGCAGAGATATGGTGAGGTCCACCACCGTTCCTAACAAGCCACCATTTATCTGCCTGAGTCCGGTCCGGTCCTAGGCTCTTTCGGGCCAAAGCTCACCACGAGGGTGACGACCAGGAGGCGTGGAGGAGGGGAATGCGGGAGAGAAAAGGAGAAAGGGGGAGACCTCCGGGCCATACTTCTTTCTAGCACCAACAAAAAGAGAAGCCGCATACTGACCTAAATCATCTCTCAAAGGCGCTTTATAAATTACAGGGACAAAGGGAGGGGGTGGCGGGTGGCCTGGGAACCCCACGAACACCCTACCCTCTGACCCGCCCCCTCCCCCTACAGCACAAGGGAAGCAAGACAGAAAACAGAGCTCAACTCGGCCATTGGCGAGAAGCCCCCTCTGGTTTTCAATCGCCCATCCATCAGCCCCCTAGAAAAAATACACATAAACACCCTGCTCACCCCCTGGGGCTCCTGGCCCCCCCCAAGGCCGGGGCATTTACTTAGTTGGATTTTTCTTGCTTACTCATTTCCCTCGAGCACCCAACCCCCCGTTCCCACTCCAAAACCCCGCTCAGCCGCCTACCCTGCCGGCCCCAGCCCCCCCGGAACGGGGCCCCCGTGCCTGCGGCCCCCGCGCGGTCCCGGTCACTCACCTGCTGCTGTAAGGGCATTTCCGAAGGCAGCCTGGCTCCGGGGCAGTGGGGGGCCGGCGGGAGAGGGGGCCCGGAGGGCCGAGCAGACCGGCGGCGCCGGGCGCGGGCGGGCGCCGGTGCGGGGGGGTGGGGACGGGAGAGGGAGGGTGGCGGTGCCGGGGGCGGGTGCGAGGGCGCCGGGACCGTCCCAGGTCAGGGAGCCGGCGAGCAGGAGGAAGTGGGTGCCCCCTCTCCCCCTCCAGCGCCCCCTCCCGCCGCCGCCGCCGCCTCCCCAGTCACAGGCGCGTCCTCCGCGCACGTGTGCGAAACGTCACCGGCGGGTCCCGGAGAGAGGGACAGACCCGGGTTGCGGGACGGGAGCCCGGCTGCCCCCGCCCTGCGTCGCCGAGGGGCGGAGAGGGGGGGCAGGGCGGGGAAGCGGGGGCCCGGGAAGAGGCGGGTCAAGGACAGGCCCGGGGCCCGGCGAGGAAGGCCCGCGCGCGCGGGCCACGCGGCCGCCGCGGGATGCGCCCAGGCCGGGCCAGGAGCCCCCAGCTGCGCGCCCCGGACAGCCCCTGCCCTGGGGCGCCCCCAAGCCCCGTCGCGCTCCCGCCACCCCGCCTGCCCTGGCGCCTTTGTTGCGGCAGTCCTAGGTCCCCGAATGTGTCCGGTGCTGGCCCTGCGCTCGGAGCACGCCCCAGGGACCCTCGGCCGAGCGGGGGCTGCCGAGGCCGGCCGAAGGGGGAGGGGGCGAGCACCCTGACAATCCGTGCAGTTGGCACCCCCCGTGTCCTCCCCACTCCTCAGATCACTGCTCCCTCCCCCACCCCTTCTCCATCCGGGGCGTGACCCCTTCCTACGCCCGAGAAAGAGGAAGCTTCGAGTTGGAGGGGAGGGGAGAGTGGGGGTAGGGAAAAGTGCTAGGAAAGAACCCCGGGGTCCCGAAAAGTTTCGGAGTCCCAGGCGTGGCTCGCGCCGGGTGGATCCCAGCTGTCTTTCACGCCTTGCCGGGCCCCCAGACCCTCCCGGCGCCTGGGGGAGCGCGCGAGTCTTAACAATGAGCCCTCGCCGGGCGCCAGCAGACGCCGCGTCCGAGGCCCGCGCTCTCTGCCCGGCGCCCCCACCCCGCGCGGCGCAGCCCACCTCCCGCCTGGGCCGGGGCGCAGGGGAGGGGATTACCGGAGGGCCGCCGCCGCTGCGTCCCAGCGTTGGTAGCTGCTGCAGCAGCCCGGCTCTGCCCGAGGGTCCGTGCGGCGTGGTGTAGAGGAGGCTGCCGGCCGTCGGCTCCGCGCCGGGGGCGCTGCGGAGGAGGGGGCCGGCGGCGGCCGTGCTGCTGGGGAGGGAGGAGCAGGAGGTGGTGGACGTGTTCGTGGTGAGGATCTGGATGTACGTGCCCGGGGCGGCGGCGGTGGCGAAGCCGGGGCTGGCTAGCAGTACCCTTTTGTCCATGGAGGCTGCAGCGGCGGCGGCGACGACAGCCGCCCCCTCCCCACCCCTGGCGGTCACCAGGTACTGCTCCAGGGCGGGCTGGATCCCCTTTCTCATCTCTCGCTCCTGCTCTTTTTAGTGTTACGGTATATTAGTGTATTGCTTTCAATTTATTATTTGCAGCCGGAGTTTCCAAGTCTCTCCTCTCCCCGCCCGGCGCTTCCAAGCCCCCTCTCTCTCTTTTCTTTTTATTTTTCCGCACCGCACAGGCCCCGGGGGCCAAAAATAATCGGGGATCTGGAGAGAGGAGGGTCCGGGCCGCACGGATATCAGGCCCCGAGAGGGGATGGAGGCGTCAGGGGCAGCCGATGCAACGGATTGCGAGACGGCGGCAGCAGCCCGGGTGCTGCGGCCGGCAGCTGAAAAATGGCTCCAGGAAGCTGCTGCTGACAATGAATGAAGGGATACGGTTTACGCGCCAAGGTCCTCCCGCGAAACTCAGATTTCCCGCCGGCTTTTCAAACCAAATTTGCATATCCCCGCCCCTCAACCCGCCGAGGACCGTTCCCACATCCCATTGGATCCCTGCCTCCTTACTTCATTGCCAATCGTGGAACAGGGTCGCAACGGATTAATTTCCATTGGCTCCGGTGCATCATGGTTACCTGGGCGACAGAGAGCCTATTTGCATAGACCATCTTGATTGGCTGGGAGCACAGCAAGTTTTTTTTTTTTTTTTTTCCTTCGCTCCCACGGAGACCACGCCTAGGACAGGCCCCGCCCCGTCCCGCCTGCGGGGGACGGCGCTACTGATCTGGGCTGGGACTCCGCACCCCGCAGACTCAGTGTGGATCTTGTTTAGAGCGTTAAGTTTCGCTTTTGTAAGTTGTCAAGGTGACCAAGAGGACACTTTCAGGACCTCTCTTTCCTTTGGCTAGTCAGTGTAATCGATGAGAAACTGCTAAAAACTCCCCTAAATATATACCAAAGTCAAGTTGGACCATGCGAATGATGGCTGGCAGGTGGAAACTGAGCCCTTTAAACCATGGGTTTCTCCCTTCCTGAAATCCAACCAATGCGGCGAGGAGAACTGATCCCGCCTCGGCCGACGCTGACAGACAGAAGCATGTGGGCAGACAGAACATGGGGGCGGGAAGTTGGGCCAGCGCGATTGCCGGCACCATTTAGTTACCGTTCCAGACCATTCCTGGTAGCTTCATTATTAGCCTAGATTGAGTTTTAAGGAAAAGTAACTCTTGTCAAGTGAACTCTTACCGCTAGTATTGGTTGGAGTCCAGCAGGCCGACACTCCCTCTGGCCCTGAAACAGCCAGGCCAGTTAATCAGGGCTAACCTAGAACTGATCTGCGGGTTTCTAATCCGCCCAGCAGTAATCCGAAGAAGTGCAGGCTTTGTGGATGACGTGGTGCTCCCAGGGCCCGCGCCCGGTGTCAGCACGGTACCTCCTGGGTCTCCTAGGGAGTCGTCCAGGGAAATAAACACGGAGGCCCTGATCCAATCCACCGTATGTTCACCGTATGTTTTTGTCTTTACTTTTTGTAAATTGTCATCAAAAATATGAAGTTGCTGTCAAATTGGCCTCTATAGTGGTGCAGTTATTCAAGGGTCTTTTTAAGTGAAGTTCCCAGCCAGGGGACAGAGCAGGATGAGAGACCCCTGCAGGACTGAGAGGAGAGGTGTAGATGTGGAAACCAGGGTTTCATTTACAGTTCCAATCGCAGAGAATTGTGTATAACAGCTGCTTGGATGGTCCTCAGCAGGTATGAGGATTGCTACACCCTGAGCCCCTTCACCAGATTTTCATTATATTATCATTATTGCTATTACCTATACTCAAGGGTGCCATACGAGGCCTGAAAAGATAGGTCAAATCAGGCTGGAATTACCTAAGACTTCATTAACTTTTCTGAAATAAGAGGAGTTAAAAGTACTATTAGGGCCAGGGATTTAGCTCAGTGGTTCCAGTGCCTGCCTCACGAAGGCAAGGTTCCTAGTTCGATCCCCGGTACAAAAAAAAAAAATCCCCCTGACCATGCTCTAGAATATTTTGGTTTTACATTCAAGCTAGTTGAGGGTCCATGGTCAGTACACAGAATTTAATGACTGTTAGAACTTATTGTATTGAGGGCAGATAAGGTCATGTTCAAAGGGGATGGCCTTTCCGGTTGAGCTATCAGTATAATGGGAACTTCCTTAATCCTGTTTGGCTGGTGTTGTTCTCCTCTGTGTAGCACTGCTGTATCTATCCCAAGATTCCCCTCTGCACAGCATCACTGGTGGTATGTATTTGGGGGTGGTAGTGGAGATTCTGGGGGAGGGGTACTGTCATATACAGTTATAATAGACCCACATCTTACCTTAGAGTCAAGCTGGGACCCCCACCTGAGCTCCCGGTGACTGCTGTAAAATCAGTATGACACAGCCACAAGAACACACGCGTTCACAACCCAGACCACACCTTAGATGCTATTTTTAAAATCTTTTGAAATAATTATCATTCTACCTCTGCCAGTTACGTGTTTTAGTATAGGTTATTTGGTAGAAAAACATATTTTGGTATTTTCTGAACCCCACAACACTGAGGAAAGAAGAGTTCAAAAGAGAGAAGACAAGGTATTGTAAGATAAGATGCTAAAACTGGAGATATTTATTTGTGGAGAGGTAGCATGCTTTACTCCAAAAATAATAGCCTTTGGAGTGAGAATGGCTTAAATTCTGGCTCTGCCACTAACTTGATGTACAGCTTTACACTCTTAAGGCATGTTTTCTCGTATGTTAAATGGGACCTCATATTGCAGTATGCATATTACAATAATAAATATAAAGTGCTGGATGTTTAGCAGGTGTTCAATAAATGGCAGCTATTTATGATTCTACTTATTTATACAATCATGCTTAATGGTTCGTCTGACTATCACCTCTAATCTCCTTAGAGAAAATGGGTATCCACTTGCCAGAACACTTTAGCTTTGGTCTGGACTGTGAGCGCAGTCCTGGTTAGTAGGGATTATGGAATCCTGTCTCAGAAGCTCGAGTGACACAAATCAGCTCTGCTATTGGTCCTCCTGCACCCTGCTCATGCACGAGTGACCACCTTCTGCTTGTTTCTACTCTGACCCCTCCTCGTGTTCCCGAGAATGTGAGTCCTTGTGCTGGAACCACACGACTCTGGCCAATCACACACCCTCTCTTTTGCTTTGGCAAACAGGCAGCCATTTGTCCCTGAATTGGCTTGTGTGGTTGGTTGATATGTCTATACCTTAATCTGTAGAATCTGTGATTGTATATGACTTTGTTTGGGAAAAGGACATCTTATACCTAAGTTAAGAATCTCAGGATTGGGCCAGGGATTTAGCTCAGTGATTCCAGCGCTTGCCTTGCAAGTGCAAGGACCCGGGTTCGATCCCCGGTAAACACATATAACCATGCTGGGTGTAGAGACTAACAGGCACCAGCAATCAGAATCACATACCACAGTACCGGGTGTGGTGGTTCAAACCTGTAATTTCAGCACTTGGGAGGCAGAGGCAGGAGGATTGGAGAGAGTTCAAGGCTGAGCTCAGAGCCAGCCTAAACTACAAAAGCAAGACCTTGTCAAAAAAAAAAAAATTCTCAGGATCATGATCATTGTGGATGATCTAGAGGTAGGTGCTAAATCCAGTAACAAAAGCCCATGTGAGAGAAAACCGGAGAAGGGCAGACAGCCCTGTGAAAATGTAGACAGAGGTTTGGGTGAGCCTGTGCACATTGACACCCATCAAAAGCTGGAGAAGGTGAGGGACAGGATCGGTACCCTCAGGAGGGGATGGAGACCTGCCAACACTTCCGTTTTGGGCTTCTGACATCCAAATCAGTGACAGTGTAAATTCCTATTGTTTTAAACCACCCACTTGATTCAAATTTACATGGGCGCTTAGAAAGTTAATGCAGTCCCTGGGCAAGCTACCCGTCAACCCGAACCTTTAAACCTCTCTGCTCCTGCTCACCTCCCTTTAATTCCTGCCGATGACTGTAATTGCTAGTGTCAGCCATAAAGCCCGTGGACAATTTTCAGAATATTACTTGACAACTGTGAGGTGCAGGTGCAGCTAAGGAGCCTGAGAAAAATGCAGATTCCTGGGGCACTGCCCTGCTCAGCACCCTTGAGGCAGGACCCAAAACTGCATATGACAAGCTCCTCTAGGTAATTCCTTCAAGTGCAAAAACTGAGGCCAAATTTCCAGACACCTTTGGACCCCATCCCATTACTTTACCTTGGAATAGCTAGAATTGACACCCTGAAAGCCTTGATAAGTCTGCCTACTTCCTCCTGATTCATCTTGTCCTGCCAATTATCATAGATTCTGGATTCATGCACATACTTCTATTTACATACATATACATATGTATATGAAAGTATACATGCTATCTCTCTTCCTGTAGTGTTTGATATAATCTCCATGTCATTGTCCACTTTTAATTTAGAAATAAGATCGTGCCAACATTTATAAGGTCTATAAATCGTTCCTAAGGAAGAATATTATTCAATATTATTTCAGTTTTATGAAAATTCAATGTTAACTCTTGAGATGGAAAATTATAGTTTTAAGTGATTAAGGAAATTGCTCCTAAATGTCACAAAAGTTTAGATAGCACCCTTCACATAGTTTAGCTAAATCTCGATGCCCCATCTCAAACTTTCGATATATATAGTTTTAAATCTTAGGGTCTGGAGAAGATAGTTGAGATTGGAGTATAAGGCTTACATGACATTTCAGTTAGTTGCCCACAGATAACATTCAGTTTCACCTTTCTAGTTTGGAAGAAAGGAGCATGCTCTTAACTGTCATCACTTCAGACACTAATAACAAGATTTCTAAGTGTATATTCCAGAAAACTGACCATTCTGTAATTGTAGATTACACGGGGTTTCTTGTCTTCAGTTCTTTGATCAGAAGGTATTGTTTTGACAAGGCTTAATATTTTTAAGCAAATCAAGATGAACTTCTGACCTACAATACTGTTCTCAATCACATCTAACTTTAGTTTTGATTGACATCCAAACTCTGTATCTTAAGCGTGGCAGTTTTGATGCAAGTAGCTGACAGCATATATTTGGTGCAATACCCCTGATCATGACCAGCGGTCTCTGCACTGTCACATCGCTTCTCTGACCTCTGTGGCATGGAAAACTCCCTTGCACACAGCATCTATTTCACATTGTTAACGTGCCTATTATGTAGACTGTCCTGTGATTTGGAATTACCTCATTTACTGAAGCTGTTTCTCAGTTAACAAGTAATGTACTCAGATAAAATATACTGGATGGGAAAGAAAGGTATTGCCCCAAGGTATATTTCCTTGCCAATTTGAAACAGATATTTATTGCAACAACAACAAAAACCCATAGGTAAATAAAATCAAACCAACACATGTATGGCGTAATGGGCTATCTTAAAGAGAACACCCATGTGATTACCAGCCACAGCCCGAAATGGAGCACTGTGTGTTCCTCCTGATCCGTTTCGATTCCACTCCCAGCAGCGTGGCCTCTAGGGAGGATCCTCTGGATAGGACCTCCTGAAAAGGAAGTAGCAGGGGTCCGATTCTGAGATATGCTAGGCTACCTAGTTCTTCAGGTTTTCCATCCACAATCCTTGGAGCTCACCTGCCCCTGATGCCTTCTTTAGCTTAAAGGCTGTGCTCACATCCATCACCGGTACTGAGTAGAGGTCTGTCAGGTGTTTAGGAGTCCTGTCCTGCATGTGGTGGGTATCACCCACTTCTTTCCTCCGTGTTCACACACTACTGCTGACACCTCAGTAGTGCTGCAGTAGTCCCGTGGGTGTTTAGGGAGTAGTGGGGCTACTTTGTTACTGACTTTTGTAAACATTGCCTGTGGGTTTTTCCTTTGTTCTTTAGATGTATTGGGGTTTGGAATTAGGGTCTTTGTAACATGGCCAGCCTTCCTTCATCCTTTTAAACTTTGGAGATAGAGTCTCACTAGGTTGCCCCAGCTGGACTTGAACTTGTGATCGTCCTGCCTCCTCCTCCCAGAGTGGCAGGATTATAAGAGGGCATCATGATGCTGGCTGCCCAGGGGTTTGGTTTTTGCTCTTTGGGTTTCATGGCTGTTTTAATGAGAAGGTGAAGGATAATGACAGGACAGTGATATTGTCACCATCTTCCGGTTTCCCTTCCCTTTCCTATCTAGCTTGTGGGCTAACATCGAAATGATGACATGTAGACAGACATTGGCACAAGCATTAGAGGAAGGAGAGTTATGAGATGTTTTCTTTCTGGGTTCCAGAGGGCCTTTGCAAAAGTACGCTGAAGAAAATAGAAAGCCAGCTCCTGAGGTCATGCAGGCAATGATTTGGAGATTTGGAGTGGAGGGAGAGGGAGGAACACACACCACCTCTTCATGCTCTCCAGTCTGCCTGTTCGTCTTGAGAGTTTTAAACAGGGACTGCTTGGCAGCAAGCACATCGTCAATGGGCCTGTGGGCAGGTAATTACTTTTCCTTTTCCACCTTGGTTTCCTTGACAGCACTCCCTCTCGACTCCCTTTCTACCCTTCTGATTTCTGCATCTTGTTGTTGGCATCATTTCCCAATAGATTCTCTTAAAAATCACTTCTTCTATCTTTTCCTGTCCTAGACATTCTACCTGTACCATCTTTTTGTGGCATAATATAATATTTACCGTTTTAACCATTTTAAAGTGTGCAGTTAAATACTTTCACAATGTTGTATAACCTTCACGACGATTTATTTATTTATTTATTTATTTATTTTTTGAGACAGGGTCTCGCTTTGTAGTTCAGGCTGGCCCTGAGCTCAGCCTCAAACTCACATCACAGCAATCCTCCTGCCTCTGCCTCCCAAGTGCTGGGATTACAGGCGTGAGCCACCACGCCCAACACTGTGGTATGTGGTACTGGTTGCTGCTGGGGTGAGTCTCCACACCCAGTATTGTGTGTGGTTAACTGGGGATGGAACCCGGGTCCTTGTTCTTGCAAGACAGGTACTGGAACCACTGAGCTAAATCCCCGGCCCATTCACAACGATTTCTACCCAAACTTTTTCAATATCCCTAATAGAAATTCTGCTCTCATTAAACAATAGCTTCCCTCCCCCACTCCATCCTTCCCTTGCACCAGTATTCTATTTTCTGCAGCTATGAATTTGAGTATTCCAGATACTTCATGTAAGTATTATCTTACAATATTAGTCTTTGTGTGCCGGGCCTATTTCACTTGACCTAATGTTTTCAAAGTCCATCCGTTGCACATATATACATGGTATTTCATTCTTCAATTGTTCTCACCTTTTGGCTATTGTGAATAATGTTGTTATGAACATTAGTGCATAAACATCTCTTCAAGTCCTTGCTTTAAATTCTTAGGGATACATATGTAGGAGTGGAATTTCTGGGTCATATTGTAGTTCTATGCTTACCTTTTTGAAGAATTTCCTGGACAATCTTACCTACAGCTTCAACTGCATTTTATACAGTGTTGTCAAATAAAACTTTGTATAATAATGGAAACATTCTACAATTCTGTGCCATCCAATATGCTAGCCATTGGCTCCATATGTCTAATCAGCACTAATAAAGAATATGAGCAGGAAGCTGAATTATTTTTAAATTCTATGTATTCTTAATCTATTTAAAGGCAAATTTAAATGGCCAATGTAGGCTAGTTTACTACCTAACTGTAGACTGTGAAGTTTTCTAATTATATTTCTAATCGTGCCATTTTTTCCTGTTCAAATACATAATTATACTCTGCATTCACCATGAATTTGGATCATAGTCCCATGCACCCAGTCCTGAATTCCATAATCCTGAATGCTGAAATCCGAAAGATGAAAATCTCAAGAACATGATTATGGAAAAAAAAGTTTAAAAAATATTTTAAAAGACATTTATTTACATTTATAAATGAATTTTATTAGAGAACTCTAAAAGTATGATAATACGTTAAAAGGGTCATTTTTCACAATAAAATAGGTTACAACAATGTAAATATTTTTGCAAGTATAAACACTCAGGTAGCTTAATGACAGTCATGTATGTATAACAGTCATGCACTGCTGCACTGTGCTCAGAGGAGATGAACAAAGAAGCAAAAATGTATAAATGCATGTTCAGGGTCAATAACTGATTGTGTGTGGCCAGCTCTGTAACTGTGATTATTTGAAATTCCCCAAAAGGTAACGTGTCTTTTGATAAATCAGATAAATGAAAAACTGCGATGAGTCTCTACTGCATTTGTAGGTACCCATCAAGCTAAGATCTCAAAAAAAAAAAAAAAAGTTCTTTCACAGATGCATCTGGACAAAAAAGTCATCTCTTCATTTATTGAGAAAGTTTCAGCTTTTTATATACATGCAAGATGCTTACACACAAAGACAATTATGATAGTGCACTTTTACCGAATCAAGTTTGGGAAAAATGTGTAAAACAAATAAGAATGCTGTAAAAATCTGTACACAATTTATATTTCCAGTTTTAGAAATGAAGAGATGATGAAATATGCAGCATAGGAAATTACACAGATCAGAGACTGATCGATAGTACGTAAGACTTAGTGCCAGCAACTGCAAACGGTTTAGAAAAACTTTTAAGAAGGAAAGTAGAGAAGAAAAACAAGGAAAGTAAAAAGAAAATTCAACGTTGCAGGACTAGATTGTGGGCAGTTACATAGAGGCCTGTCAGAGCAGTCTGAGTCCTATGGTCATTAGTCATATTTGCAGACTTGTGTCAAGATGGGCTGCTTTTTCCTTTCACGGTATGGCTGCCTATTGAACTGCTTTTTAAAAATTCTGTGATTTGATATTCACCAATGTGATCATTACCTGTTAAATTTCTCATCTTCTATTATTCTTTGCTTCTGTGTTCTTTTGGGTTCAGAAATACAGTCCACATGGACCCACACAGAGAACACATTCTGACAGACACAATACTGGTGATTGAACAGCATTGTGTTATGGCAAGTGTCTTCTTATCCTACTGTGTACATAATTACTTTTGAACCCATCAGTAACTTTGTTGGCTTCTTAAAGCAAATGTGGCTTTAATTCATTAAAAGCTCCTGGAATTTCATCAGCTGGAAAGAATACCAATGCAGGCAAATGGTACATTTTTAAAATTCTACTTTTAGCCTTGTTTCCAAATCAAGTGGCCAGTCCATACATCTGAATGTTCCTCCAAATACACTGCTAAATAGGAAAAACAAACTTTATTGGTAACACCTTGAAATTCACTTTTAGAATCCTGATTCCAAGTTTGTTGTTAGAATTTGGGGATTCAGTTGGAATCCACTGACTGCTGCAAAGTCCAAGTCTTCATTCAAGCATTTATGAAATACTCTCTTTTTCTAGCCCATTAGTACATAAGTGAGCAGAATTTTTTGATTCAACAGGGACATGAATTGTATACAGATTTAAAAAAAGCAGTAGAGATAGCTTTGATAGTGGCATCCACTAGCCAATATGAAAAATGCTATATTTTCTCTGTGTTAGACTTAGTGGTAAATAGAATTCTATCTTCTTTGACAGTTAAATCCTTAACTAAGAATAGTTCACTATTTAATGTGTTTTGTAACCCTGGAGGAATCTCTACATCAGCAAGTGTCTTTGGTTCAGAAGGCTCCTGGGCTTGTTAAATTCTTTCATACTGTCTAAAGAATGGCATCTCTGGGGACATGTATGGTGCTGTGCATGACGAGGCAGAAATACTGCACAACTGAGTAATTGTAAATAATTTGGCAAGGGAGATTTCTTGTGTTTTTCACCTGTGTGTTCACTTGTGTGATCTTTGAATCATTCACTGCATTGGAATTGCATAGAGATCTAACCATTTTGTAAGTATGTGGTGTCCATTTGAAAGTCTGTTTATTGATCATTCAGTGCAATGAGGCAATTTTCTGTTTTCACAGCACCAGTAATAATCAGAAATGCACTAAATCTTCTTCCCAGAATTTGGCTTTCTGCCCTTCTTGTGTAGCCTTTTAGTCAACGGAAACTGTGTTTCTTGGATTTGGACTTTTAGGACTTTGAATTGTGCTTTTTGGAATTTTCAGCTGGACGGATTTTGATCTTGCAGGATTTCAGTCTTTGGGATTATGGCATTTGGGATTGTGTCTTTCTAGATTACAGCCCTAACCACTGGAAAATAGATGGGTAGATCTCTTACTTGGACAGTAGTCCTTCTTTATCTAGAAATATCTTTTTCCTTTGACCAGTCAGCTTTAGGAGGGATGTCCTGGATCAGGGAGGAGGGACTGTCCACCCACCACAGAGCAGCTGCACCTGTGCTGTTGGTGAATGAGAGTGGACAAGAGAGCTCCAGAGCTGCATCTCAGCCCTCGTGAGGAAGTAACACACCATGTTATGAATCAGGGGAGCAGGAGGAACAAGGGAGAAAGGATATTCTGAAGATTTTGAATAGAACTGACTTTCGTTCTGTCTGTGCAAAGTGGTGAGATAGACATCAGGATCAGTGAAATCTTATCCTCCTGGTTCCCACTGATCCTGTTCTTGCCAGGAGAAAGAGAAACCCTGACTCCACTGGGAAAGCTGCTCGCAGGCAGTCATTATTTCAGCTTTGGACTACAAAAGAAGATAATTTTCCCATTGTCTTTGAAAACCCTTCCTTCTCTTCTCAGATTGCTGCAGGGAGTCATTCCTCACTGGAAGCTTGATACACTTCTAGAGAACAAGGACGGTTTCCTTCTTTCAGAAATGTCTCCATAAATACTCGTCAATTGATTAATTATGTCTACATTGCCCAGCAAATCATATCTACTCAAGATATGTAAACAATCTGCCTTACAACGTAATTCCTACATGTCACATTGAATAGAAACCAGAAGCAAACGAAGCAAGAGTTCAGCACATGTTACACAGACATGCTTGTTTTACTGCACTACCTCATTCAGAACTGATGGCAGAAGTGTGTAGGGACTAATGTACTTCAGATGAACAACTGCTAGACTCTGTGTTCACAAGTAAATAGAAATTGTTTTGCACAGGGAAGAAAGGGAGATTGCAAGGGGATGGGAATAAGAAGGAATGCCTGAAATTATCAGAAGAAATTTGGTTCAATTAAAAGGTGAAGCCTAACATGAAAGCCTGATGTCCAGTTTACATTCACAATAGCTTCATAAAAGCTGAAATTTTGTGCTTTTCACTGCTGCAATCCATCTATGTGAAAACTAATTAGACTTACAGTTTCTCAAGGTCAAAAGGTTTTGTTTCAGATGTTGAATTCTATGTTCAACCAAAATCTTGCTGACTATAGATGGGACAGTCACGTGGATGCAAACTCTAATGGTAACTGCAGTGATACCATTCTGTCATCTTTACCAGACTCTGCTTCCTAGTCCAATAATTATGTCATTGGATGTGGGAGAGGGCCCCCTCGTCTGGTGTGCACAGGAAGTGTTCCAGATTAACTGGTTCAGTCAGGTCTGAAAACTACAATTTGAGGGCCCCCTGAGGTCAGGATTGGATGCTCTCTGGGGACAGGGTGTGTTGTGTTGAATCTTTCACACCTGGTGCTCAGTGATCACCTTCCATTTCAGCACTTATCCTACTTCTATTACTGAAATTGCATGGTTATGATCTTCTGAGCTGCCCTTGGAGCTGATTTTGACTTATAAGAATTGCCAGAGCTGTAATAGATGTGCAGAGAGTGTCTACTAACTTAGTATGGTTTTCCAGAAAGTTTGGAGATAGGACAATTGGAGACATTTCTGCTTTTTCATTTGAGATGGGGTTTTCCCATTCTGGCAGTGTCTCTCCTTTTTTCTTCCAGAATTCCAATGAGTAAGAAGAGGACAGATATTTTCATTCTTACTTTCTAGATGAGGAAACTGAGGACTGGAAGTATTATTAATTTGACTTTTGTTGAATAGACAAGTTAAACCATGTCTGAGACTGGCTTCCATGGACATTGTTATGTCTTGTATGTAAATGTCTCCCCTGAGCCTCAGGGAGACATAGGTGGAGCCTATGAGAAGTGGCTGAATCTAGGGTGTGTGACTCTGAGATCAAAGATGTTGTGCTGGGATTGATTCACCAGTGCTGGGACTAAGTGTGTAAGTACCGCCTGCTCTACAGTTAGTCTGCATAAGATACAAAGGACAAAAAGAGCTGCTGTGCTCATTGCTGGCCTTTTGCCCTTTGTCGGCTGTTGCTTGCTGGCTGGCTGCTTTTGTTGTCTTCTGCCTGCCATGAACCATTTCTCCTTTGCCTTGCCCTTTGCCTTGCTACCCTGCTTGAACCATTTATGGACTAGCCAGCTGTTTGTAGACTAAAACCTCTACAAACTGGCAGCCAAAACAAACCCTCCCTCCTTCATCTTTGAATGTTGAGTATTTTATATCAAGAGAGAGAAAAGTCACTGAGTTAGACTTGTTTACAATTATTAATTCTTAAGCAAACAAGGGAGATCTTTCCTCAGGAGAGTACATTGCAACAAACGCTCATACAAATGTGTTCTATTTAGCAAGGAACTGGTAATATCTGTTTACAATATAATCTCATGATTTTGTTGAGCAACAAACACAATCTTATGTTTTCTTTGAAAGATTATAATCTTTACCATCAGTTAATGCTATTTTATACACTGTGGGTCCCTTGTCCCTTTTCAATGTGCTACTTGGAATCTTCCTCATCAGCGGTATTTACATAGTGCATTTCCCATTCATTTCCATCAAGCTAGCTCTCTGGAGAAGATGCTAATAAGCTTCCCTTGTAACCAAACTCCGTATTTTCTCCCCAGGATCTACTAAAGAATGAACCTTCTCTGAAACGTACAACATTTAATGTATTAGCTTACTCCATGGTTCAGACTTTGCTAGATAACCTCACTGGGTCATCAGTACTTCATTCTTTGGTGACTGTCATGGGAATGTGCATATTCTGACTCAGACCACAAAAGGAGCCCCTCTGGAACTCATCCCAGATTTGGGTCCGTATATCATAAGAATGTGTTTAGTTATGGACAATGATTATGTGAAAATTTCTGTAGAAAGCAAATTCTAATCATTGCCTCCCTCTCAAGCATCTCTCCTCAATCTGAGCATAATTTCTCTCAGTTCTGTTGGGGATGTGTGATGCATAGCTAATGGGCTTCCCACTGCCATCTGGCAGGCTGTGTGAGTTCACAGCTCACATGACAGCAGAAGCAGTACCACAGGCCAAATTTAAAGTAAAAGCGGGCTTCCGGGAAGTAGCACCTGTTGAGAGAGAACTCTTAGGTAGCTACATACATTCTTTCTGATGCAATTACCTTTACAAGTTTATAAATGGCTGTACCTTGTCAGATAGGGCCTTTTCCTTGGACCAACAAAGGTAAATCTTGATTTTAAAATTGTTTACTTACCAAAGAAAAGTTTGTTATTTTACAGCACTTTAAAGTTTTCTTTAGTTTGAATCATTCTTTACAAATTGTATAATATAATTTAATAGCAATGGAGTGATGGACTTTTCAACTCATAAGAAGATGCTCATTGCATAGTAACTGAAATTCAAATTTTGGCACATGTTGGTTAATTATAGGAAAAGATCTTAACTGACCTGCTTAAAATTATTGTTCTTGTTATTATTTCTTTACCTCATAATAGGTCATGAGAGTGCTTCTGAGTAATAAGGGAGCATATGAGGATACTGGCAGATACAGTTACTTTAAGGATAATTTATAATCTTATTAATTCTTCTGTGAAATATTTTTTCTCCAACAAGTACTTACTGGTATGTCTTTTACACATGATCCTGTTCCCAGGTTGGAAATTTTCTTGGTATCATTTTCACATATATAAGTCTATACTGTATTAGTTATTCTTGTGATTGTAAGTCACAGGAGCCAAGTCAAATTTTCTTTAGAAGAGCAGCTCTCAATTCATTGCTTTTAACTTTTGTCTTAAATTTCTTTTCAAAATTTCTGACATAGAAATATATTATTTACATAATAAATATAAATATATAAATATAAAATATATAATATATATAAATATAAATATATGTACACTTGATCAGGTAGAGTAAGTTAAAGAAGGGATATGTAATGGCTGGGTATCAGGGACTACTGCACTAGAAACTCAAACATTGCTGAAACTCTTTGTCACTAACTATAGCTTCCATTTTCTGGGTTGGCTTTATTTCTTTTTTGCTAGAGACTGGCTTCCTCTGTGACAAGAAACAGGGCCACTGATAGCTTTTTGTTTTGTGTTTTATGGGTTCTAGCACTGAATCACAACAAGACTACCACTAAAGGAAGTCATTGTCTTAGGTTGTGTTAGGTGTCCACCTCTAGATGAATGTGGTCATATTTGGCCAGATACATGTAGCCATGTGAGAGTTACAAAGAAGATCAATAGGGGCTGGGTGTATAGCTCAGTAACATAATGCTTGCCTTACCTATGTGAGGCCCTGAATCCAATCCTCAACACTGTGGGGAGAAAAATGATAGATGACAAAGATAAGTCCTATAATAGCAGTATGAATGACCGTGATGGTGGTGGAGTGTACTTCTCCAAAGCAGTAAGGTCAGTAATACTTGTCAAACAATGCTATTATTGTCCTCTACTGTCATATCTATATTGATATGTTATCATGTATCGTGGGTGATATGCTTAAACTCTGCCTAAACTTCAGGACAAGGTACAAGAGAGCTAATGCACGAAAAATAATATTTAGGAAGAAAAACAGAGATGATACTTGCAGTATGCCTTTGGTATAGCACTCAAGATAATTCAGTTCAGACTCTCCTAGGTTACTCTCAAAGGCTAGAAAAGTAAGTGTGCTGTTTAGATTCCTTTGTAAGTGGCTTCCATTAGAAACTTGAAATGCAAAGTGAATCATATGAATTGGCAACCTGTGGAGATAACCAACCTCCTGGGTCAGCTGTGATGGTGGCACACCTGTCTGGTATCCAGAGATATCAATAGTAGCTTAGGATTTCCCACTGTTAGACCAGTTTCTCTGTGAGTTGATCTTCCTCCTCTTCCTTGTGGCATTGTTCCTGGATGTTCAGGACCCCTTGGGAATTCTGTAAGCTCGGATAGCAGTGATAAGTCCATTTCTGTTGAAACTAGTTAGAGTGGATTCGGCTGTCTGTTACTCAGATCCCTAACCTACACTTTCTCTGCTAGCAAGAACGGTAGAGCTCAGTTATTGATGAAAACTACATTTGTGTTTTCAAAATATGAATTATTGGATAATTTGGAGAAGTATGCTTTCTAATCTTTTATTTTTGATACCCACTTCGGCACTCAGACAGTAAGTCCATCTACATTATTTCATGATGGATTGACAAAAATGTATATCTCTCTATTATGGTACAGGTGTGGGGGAGTGGACACACACCCTTTAAAAAACACAGTTAAGAACATGCTGGAGAATCCAGTATACTAATCCTGACTTTGGTTAATTTATTTGGTTTTTCTATGTTTTAGTATCTAAGTAGGTAAAATGGAGGTAAAATACTTACTATTGACTGTTGAAAGGATTAGACAAATAAGCCTATGCAGAAATTTAGGAAGTTGCCTCAAATATAGTAAATTTAATCAGGGTTTGATATCATTATCGTTAACCTGCTAGGAGCATAAATTGCTATCTGCTCTTTGGAGAGCAATTTGGCAGTATCTCCCAAAATGCCTACATCCTTTGACTCATCAGTCACTTTGTACCTAACCTATAGACATAGATTTGCTGAAATAAATGTCCATTAGGAGAGAAACAGTTTAAAAATTATATCATTATATTAGTCACTTTCGCTTTTCTGGATTAAAACACCTGACGCCTACAACTTCAGGGAGGAGAAGCGTATTTTGTCTCACAGTTTCAGCTGATTCAGATCATTGTCATCTGGCTCCCAGGCTGAAAGGGCACAGAAGAAGAACGTGGAACAAAGACAAGCAGAGGAAAGCTGTTCACTGCATGGAAATCAGACAGCAAACAATAGGGGGGAGCCAGGATGAAGACACACCCAGTGACGCCCCTGCCTGCCTGCCCACCTCAGTATGTGAGACTTTGGTGGGGAGCATTATAGATCTAAAGCATAACATTCTGCCTCTGCTCCTCCAAAAGTCTCATGTTTACACCTTGGCAAAAGGTATTTCAGAGTTGCCATAGTTTTAATAGTTCTAGCATTGTTGAAGAGTTGTAGGCCAAAGTCTATTTCTGAGACTCAAGGCAAACTCTTAGCTCTGAGGCTCTGTAAAAGTAAAAAAGAAAATCAAACACTTCCAACATAGGATGGCACAGAATAAACATGCTATTCCAAAAGAGAGGAATAGGGGAAGAGAGAGAAATCAGATCAAAGCAAGACCGAAAGAAACCCTTCAGGGAATCCATTAAAACTTACATCTACATGATTGGTTCCCAGGGCAAGTTGCTGGAAGAAGTGAACTTCAAAGGGCTTGGGCAGGCCCCATGGTATTGCCAGTTGCAGTCCACATGGCCTCTCTTTTGGGGCTGATTCTGCTCACTACCTACAACTTTCCTCAGAATATTCCATATTCTTGGCATCTCTAATTTCCTGAGTTCTCTACCGCACCTGTAGCTTCATTCTCACAGCGTCACACTGCCCTCCTGGAGCACATCGCCCGGCCTCCAAGCCTTCTTCTGAAATCTGGGTGGAAGATTCTTAAGCCCCAAAACACTTGCATCCTGCATACTTGAAAAACCAATAGCAATGGGTGATGTCAATGTATGTTGCTACCTGAAGAAGGGTAGCAGCGGCCTTTGAGTGCCTGGTTGGACACTATGAAATGTATCCTAGTTTACCAATTCCGTAGGTGGCCATGCTGGGGCAGTGCACCCTGGCCCTTTCTTCTCAAAGTAAAATTTTTCAAATGAGGTTCCCTTTTCTCTTTTCTACCTGTTTCTACCTGTGGATATTAGCATCTGGCCAATTCTTGAGATGTCTGCAAGCCATCTTGCTTACTGATGATATTTGGTTTTGTGTGCTAATCTTTTCAGCAATCATGTTCTTCTTTGCAAACTTTTCAGGTTCTTCTTTTCAGTAAAAACTGCTAACTGTTCAAATCATTTTACTCTACTCTTTTGCTTCTGATTCTCACTAAAAAGCACCTAACAGTACTCATGCCATAGCATGAACTTTAGTTTATCTTCAGATTTCCTCCTCCAAGTCCATTAATCTGCTATCTTTAAATTTAGCTTCATACAAAGTCTCATGACATGGACAGATTCTTTACCTGAATGAAACAGTGCATCCTCTCTAGTCCAGTTTCCAATAAAGTCCTCATTCCATCTGAAATCTATGAGCCTGGCTTTTATTTCCACATTCCTATCACTATTTCGTCTTCTGAGCTGTGACCAGAATCTCCCATCAGGCTTAGCTTACAACATGTTAGGGTTTTTTTCATGAACATTTCCAAACTTTTCCAAATGCTTAAGTGAACATGTTGGAACAACTTTTCAGCGACATGGCTAGAGATACTCCTAGCAATGGCCCCACTCCCATTACCAATTTTCTATATTAACTGTCCTTTTATTGGAACAAAATATTCAACACAACAGCTTAAGAGTTTTATAGTCTCCCTGCATTTTAATCTATGATTGGCCAACTCCAGGGCAGAAACAGCATGGCTGAGGAACCTGGCAAAGGGTCTTATTGTGCTCATATCATGGTAACCAGGAAGCAGAGAGAGAAGGGGGGATCCAGGGAAAAAGATTTGCACTCCAAAGTCACCCCATCCCCACTGACAAACTTCTTCCCATCAGGCCCAACCTCCACATATAAGACTTTTGGAGGATATTTTGTTCTAACCATAGCAATTATTTCTTGGAATATTATAGCAGCCAATCAAAAGAATAATGTGAGTGCATATGTTCTGCCATTAAAAGATCAACCATGTATTCCATAAGTATTTTTTGAGGACTTAGTTTGTTTTCACAGTTGCAAATGCTGAAAGTGAAAACTATTACATTATGGGATAGTTGGTACAGTATAATCTGTGAAGTGCTAAACAAAGATCTGTACCTTTGCATAGGTATGTACTGGGCTGTGGTCTCTTCCCAGGCAGACTCCCTCTTCTCTCCAAGGCTTGCTTTCTCATACCACCGTCTTCTTATATATCTTGGCTCCACTTTATATCTTAGAGGCACATCAATGACTGAGGTATACACATCCTATCTGTCGGATAACCACTGTTTACCTTTGCTGCAGAAGAACAGTTAAGGTATTCGCCTTTTTCAAATAGCTGCTGGACCCTCTGCAGACATTACCTTGGTCCCTGATTGACTTCTGGTGTTTCAGAGAAGGAAGATGACAATTTTTCTACTACTGTTTTGGTTTCTTGCAACTCTACTCCTGATCCTGAGCCATGTAAGGCCCCCTGTCCTGTCCTGTCCTGTCCCACTCATCACTTTGTTCTTCTCAGAGACCTGAGAGAAACATGGCTATTTGTCTGTCTTATATCCAAACTGCTGCTGATGCCATGACATTTTAGCTCCAAATTTTTCAGAGGTTTGATCATGATATATACAATTAAAACATAGTAACTGAGGATACTTTTATTTCTACAAAAGCTCAGGTATTTGGAATCCAAAGCTTTGGTTGCGCAGAGTCACCTTGGTTCCTTTTTTTTTTTTTTTTTTTTTTTGAGACAGGGTCTTGCTTTGTAGTTCAGGCTGGCCCTGAGCTCAGCCTCGAACTCACATCACAGCAATCCTCCTGCCTCTGCCTCCCGAGTGCTAGGATTACAGGTGTAAGCCACGACACCCGACACCGTGGTATGTGGTACTACTTATTGCTGCTGGGCATGAGTCTCCACACCCAGTATTATATATGGTTACCGGGGATCGAACCCGGGTTCTTGCTATTGCAAGACAGGTGCCAGAACCACTGAGCTAAATCCCCGGCCCGTCACCTTGATTCTTTGTGTTCCCCGCTAATGGCACATGTTCTTCCTTTAATAGTATGTGTGTGTGGTTGGTGTGACTGTAAGAGCACATATAGAAGAATTATCTTTGGTCAAAGACAAAAAGTTTTAGACAAAATTATAGAGATAAATGTACTGAAATTATCCCACCACACATAGGGGAAGAAGCATTTGGAAAATCTGCCTAGCCATTTATGGAGTTTATCTATGAGGAATGGAGGAAGACTGATAACTGGGTGAAAGGAGACTTTCTATTTTTACTCTGAAAACTTCTTCCTTCCTTTGAACTATTTATAAATATATTTTAATGTTTCATTTAAAACCACTGATAACCAACAGATTTTGAGAAGGAAGCCATAACATTTGGATCCTGGGCATGGTGTTGAGTGTTGGAGTTCTTGGTCTTCTCATGTGCTCATTATAATTACCTCAGCTCAAGGATGCCCTTCTTACTGGGGGGAACTTTTGTGGACACTTCCTGAGCTTACTTCCTCCAGAATCCTTTCTGGACTTCTTTCTCATTCTCCTCTCCAGGCTGGGTAGGATTATCCTTTGTAGGGCTGTTGGCCCTTGCCACATTCTGTTACACAGTACTCACAGGTGGTGGGATTTGCTGACACATTTATCTCTCCCTCTCAACCATGAGCTGTTTGAGGAGAGTAATTGTATCTCATTCATTACTATGACCTGAGAGCCTAGCACACGGCCTGGCATGCAAGAGTGCTTAGTCAATGTTTATTTAAATTCTACCCCTGAATCCAAGTCAGAGAATTGCTGGCTGTCCTGGCATACTATAAATACATGCAAATGCAAACGAACAGTAACATTACTTCTGCTTCCTCTGCTAATTGATTGTTTTCATGTATCTTTTATGTCTCATTTCTCATATTTGTTCTAATCTTTCTTTACATTTCAGAGGTCAACGTTGTTTCTCCTTAATTTACTATTGCTTCTTTTCTCTAATGATGAGTCCTCTGGTTGAGAATGATAATCTCCCACCTCTGTTTTCAGAAACATCTCCTTCCAATTACTCTTGAACCTAAGTTCAGTTAGTTCGTTAATTACCTTCACTTCCTAGGATCTAAGACATAGTTGACTGTGACATAGTGAACTGAGCAGGTGATAGACTTATTCATTCAATTATTATTGAGTGTGCTCACTTCAGCAGCACATGTAGTGAAATTATTATTGAACACCTACTATGTGCCAACCACCAGGGTGGCATATATAAGTAAGTAAGGCTACAGAGATAAGTGAGAGTTAATCTGTGTCTGTAAATCAGCTAGGATCCAAGGAGAAAATGGGTGGCATTTCAAACTTGGAAATGTAAGGAGAATGTATACAGTTTAGGGGAAACCACATTGGATAGTGTAGCCTTCTAAGGATCATAAGAGTGGATACCCATTTCATTCCTAGAAGTGAAATGGGAAAGAGGAACATAGTAGACTAGAGGAGGTGAAGAGGTACCAAAAAGCTGTGTGGAGAAGCTTCTCGACTAAGGGCATTGTCACAGTCAGCCAGTGTCAGCTGAACATGGTTGCTCACCTTGCTTCTTCCCCTTCCGAGCCCATCAGAACAGATAAGAGAGGACATCCTTTGCCACAGTTCCTTTACCAGCCTCCAGAAGCATGGAAGAAATAGGTAGAACAATCGGCAACCCTTCTAAAAGCTCGATGGCTGGTATAACAGAAAATAGTCGGGTGAACTGTGCCTTCAGGTGACTCCAAGGTTACGGGAAAGTTGGATAAAAGGGAGAAAGGGCTAGAGATAAGACCAACAAATATTATAGTGGTGGTAGAGTAGAAAGGTGAGAAGGATGGACGTCAGGCTGGAAATGGAATGCTGAACCTGGAAACAGTCAGGAGGCAAAAATGTCATGTCTCAAGGGTTGAATGTGAGGGTTGAGGGAGAAAGGAGTGATCAGTGACTTATTGGTTCCCAGATTGTAATTGTTGAGTGATGGTGCCTCCAGATGAGAGTTGCACACTGCAGAGAAGAATGAAAATTCAAATGAGACAATGGGACATCTGGATAAAAGTATTTAGCAGGTAGTTAAAAAGGAAGCCTCAATTTCAGTGAGACAGAAGTATAGGTAGAAGGTATAAATACGAAGAACACTAGTATGTAGATGAAAAGTGGTTGAAACTACAAAAAAGCATGTGGTTGACAATGGGGATATAGTTGAAGAATCCATCATTAGACAATTTTGAAATTGTTTCAACATTACAGAGTGTTCGCATACAAACTGCACAAGCCACTTACCTGTAGCTAAGACAAAATATCTGACATATTCAACTTATAGGAAGAGGGATTTGATTTAGCTTATAGTTTCAGTCCATGGTTGGCTGATCTCAAAGCAGAAACAGGATGGCATGAGAACATGGTGGGGAAAAAGTGCTCAACCTGAGGGAACCAGGAAGCAGAGAGCAAAGGATGGAGCCAGAGATAAGAATATACGTTTCTGCATCACACCCTCAGTGGCCCATCTCCTGCAATCTGGCCCCACCTCCTACTAGCACACTGAGCTACTGACCTCATCACTGGCTTGATCCACCCGTGAGAATAGCGTCTCTATGGTCCAGTCATCCTCCAAACACATGAGACTTCACACGCACAGCTTCACATACTGCCCTCTCAGGGACACAGTGCCTGGCCTCCAGCGCTTCTGAAGTCTGGGTGGAAGCCTTGCTGAACCCACAGCTCTTGTATTCTGCATGTGCCTCAGACCAGCCCCACATGGGTGACACCCAGGTTGGCTTCCAGCTGGAGCAGTAGTAAGGCTTCTTTCTCTCTTGGCTGTAAGGACTGAGTGCTGGGATTGCTGAGCACTCTGCACCAGTCCCATGGAACAAGTTCTCAAAGTCACTGCCATTCTAGAGCATGGTGCCCTGGGGCTCTCTTCTCACAGCAAAGTCTTTAGCTTTTGCAATTTTGAGGCTGCAAAGGATGGAGTCCTTCTGCTTCTTGCGATGCCCTCAGGCCACCTTTCTATTTTCCTGTTCAAGCTGTCCACTCTGTCTTTCTAGTCCACACTTTCCTGGAGCTTTCTTTCTGGCCAAACTCAAAATGTCTTAAATCATTCTGCTGCACTCTTTATTCTTGATTCTCAATATAGATCTGTCTAACAGCTATCTAGAAGTCCAGTAGCAATCATGCTACACTCTCAATGTTGGACTGCCTTGAAATTTCTCCTGCTAGATTTATTAATCTGCCACCCTTAATCTGTGTTGGACAAAGACTTTGGACATGAACAAAATACAGACAAACTTTCTGTCAAGGCATAACACATTTTGTTTGGAGGTTAATAGCCAATGCCATCCTTCTTCCCCGCAGAAACCTCCTGAGTCAGGTCCTCACCTATTTTTTGGTCTTCTAAGCTCTGACCAGAATCTCTCATACAAAACAACCTATCGTGTTCCAGCTCTGCTTCTTCAGCGGGCATCTCTGAATCTTTCCTAACTCTTCCCCTTTTCACAAGCCAGTTCCAAAGGTTCTTGAGCCACTTGGCCTGGTAGTGTCACAGCAATGACCCCGCTTCTCTGATACCAAATTTCTGACGCAATTACTTTTCTCTTGTTGCTGAGACAAATTATCCAACACCCAAAGTTACAGAGGACAGGGTTTATTTACTTCATTGTTTGTGGAGGTCTCCGTCTATAATGAGCTGGCTCTAAGGTAGAGTGTCACATAGCAGAGGAGCAACAGTTCACAGCTGTGGAAGACAGCAAAAGCAACAAGGGACCTTAACAACATCTTTCCGCCCCTTTTATCTTATCCAGATTACTTAGGGCAAGTAGCCCTCACATCCTTAATTCTAGTGCCCTTGTCATAGCCCCATGGTGAATCAATCACACAGTTTGTTCAGCCACCTTTGATTGCTGAGGCCTTGGGGATGTATCCAAACCCAAACTATAACATAATAATTCTTAAGTCATGAACTTAATTCATCCCATGATCCTGGGGGAAGATAGCCATGGTGTGTTCATCACCTGATGCAGAGTTCACAAGCAGAAGCAAAATTTTGCCAAATGCTTCTGTTTGTGAACCAAATTATTTGCAAACTGAAATGTTTGTGAACCAAGGTATTTCTGTTGGGGAAATAGAGTCCTAATCAAGGTGTATCTCTCCTATTCTCACATTTTCTGCATATTTGTGCATCAAAAATCTTGGATAAGGGTCAAAGAGAAAATAAGAGGAAGGAAGCTGAATAGAGAGGGGTGCACAGAATTTGGGGCAAATGCTTTTGTTGTTCTATATGCTATAGTCACCTCCTGTGCTCCCTGCAATACTGAGTTGAGGGTCTTAGTTTTATACGTCTATCTTATGTTTGATAGGAAGAGTTTGATCCAATTTAGGTATTTGCTTAATGTTACCAAAATGCTGCATCAGCTCAGTTTATTGATGCAGGCTGTTATCCCAGTTTTTCAGGAGGCTGAGGCATGAGTATTGTGGGTCCGAGAACAGCATGGTCAACTTAGTCAAACTCTGTCTCAAAATAAGAAATAAACAGACTGGGGATGTAGCTCAACCCTGGGTTCAACCCCAGTACCTCTAAACCTAAATGAAAGAGCATCATTATTCACAGGTGGGGATGGGATTATTGAAGGACAATCAGCTCTAGAACATGGAATCTGAAGTCCAGAGGGACAGCTTCTGGAGTCACTGTGTAGTTGACCAAGTGCTTTACTGGAAGCAACACTGGGCTTATCATTGGATCCATGATTAATCAGTGGATTATTACACTCTCTACAGTGGACATGTAATCAGAAATCTGGCCCCCATCTTCAGGAATTCATTACAATAAATGGCCTTCTCTGTCTTCTGTTAATTTAATCTTCAGTGTGCAGTGTATCATGTTAGTGCTGCTCTGGTAGAAGATGGATGTCGTCTGTGCTGATGTAACTGGGAGCTGAGCACTGTGTGCTCCAGCTAGGCTTATTTGTGAGTTATAATTATGTCTGTGCTGAAATCCTGTTACAAGCTGTGTGTGCCTGTGTGGGTGTTTTATGTATGGGTGTATTCTACAACCTGGGAAGCTAAACCTGTTGGTGAAGGGATTTTCATTTACCTAAAAGAAAGATCTTAACACTTAACAGAGATCAGATTAATTTCAGTGGGATATTTACATAATAAATAAGGCTAAGTTGACGTTAGCAATGGAAAGTGTAACTGGATAGGACCCGCCTTCATCTTGGTCCTTTACTTCTGTCTTTTGGGGATGATGCAGGAAAGAAACAAACTCTTAGCTTCTCTAAGGCTGGTAGAGTCTGGTTGGCACAACTGTCCACTGGGTACATTGAGTGTGGTCTCCACCTCCGGAGGGAGATTAAACCTCCTGTAGAATGAGGGAGAGCCAGGGATGAGGTTGGCCTCTGGAGTCAGAGCTGCACGTACACCGACATGTGGTTTCATCTGCAACATGCGATTATAATAGCTTCTATCTTCTGTATTGCTGTAGGACTGAATGAGTTAATATCTGAAAGAACCCAAGCTCACTGTACCTTGTGATGCTGAAATAGCTGTCTCCTGGAGGGTCTATGAAGGGGTCCGAACCCTGGAGCTAACTCCTCAAAGCCCACAGGGAATTAGAAGAAGCTCCCTGTGGATACTCTCTTGTTCTCCATCTTCAGCCCTATATCTTCTCTCTAAAGTGGTTCTTTCTTGAAAGCCCTGCTCACCAGGTCCCTCTGGCTTGTCCCAGGAGTCTGGGAAGGGCAATTCCTGCCTTTCCTGGAGGAAGGCTCAAGTTGGCTGTGGTGTGGGCTTGTTTTTTTGTTCAGCTCTGTTTCTTCCACCCCCATGCCACCCCGAGCCCCGGAGGCACCGCTGCCTCCTTGCCAGGGCTGATTCCTTTCATCTTACTCAAGTTCGGGCAGCTCTGTCAGAGCCCCTGTTTGCTCTGTTGAGTGTGGGTGACTTGGTGACTGCCTTCCCACCTTCCCCAGGCCAGGTGCTTTTCCCCAGAGTATTGCAGAGGATGTGATCCTTGGGTTTCCTGTTTGTCTACACCCCGTGTGCCTGGTAGGGGCTCAGCTGGGGTTCTGTACTATTTGTTAAAGAACCTAAGCTGGGTACTTATTTCTATCTCAGAACCTCCACCCCCATATGCCCCCTATCATAGGCCTTGACTCTGTTCTCTGCCAAGAGTGTAGCCCCGAGGCCTTCTGCTTAGCATCCAGTTGACTTTCACCCAGTTTCTCTCCATCAATCATTTCCATTCACTGCAGCCCCAAAACAAAATCTAAGCTAAGGATAATCATAGAAACTGGCTCCTCGTGGATTTAGAATAATGATGAGAATCCTGAAATTTTTATGGCTCATGAGAAAAGGACTTGGAGGTCCTACCAAGAAGCTACCTTGTTTAGCTCCAGAATCTTGTTTTCTTCTTGTACTATCTCTTTGAGGCTTATAGGATTGGGCTGTACCTCTTTTCTCTTTTGAAGGAGAGTTATAGTACTAGGGAATGAACCCAGGGCTTTTGTACTGTGCTGTCTGGCTGGGCTTCCCTGCCCTGTGCTCCTTACTTTAAAAAAATTTAAATAAATCTGATAAAATTGTCATTTTTATATTTCCTGTTATATATCTCATAAAAAGTAATGAAAAAATAAGCAATTTATGATCATCCCACACTTAAGTAGTTGGATTGGTAAGTGGTTAATGAGGGTGAAACTGTACTTTTTTTGAAATAGAAACTCTGACCTTATTATGTTATCATTCTTTCCTGAGTTGGCTTTTTCTTTACAATGCTGACAATAGTTTTCCCTGAGCCACCTGATCAAGTGGTATCATATTTTGCCTCCGACTTTCACGTATCTCCTCAGTTACCCAGGTGATATCAAATTGGAGGAAATGCCTCAACATACTCACAACTAGTTTTCTATAACCAGCTCAGGAGCAGGTTTCCTCAAGAGCCATGGTAGAGTAGAGTGACTCTGAATAGGTTTTTGAGCCAGTCCTCTTGAGTTCCATTTCTGTCTCTATCATTTACTAGCTAGCAGTGCAAACGTCAACAAGTTACTTAGTTTCCTGCGCCTCTCTCCATTCCTCATCTGTAAAATGAGATGATGAAAATGATTTGATCTACTTCTTAGGGTTCCTGCACAGCTTCACTGGGTACTTCGTGTGATATCCCTGTTTAACATGTGTCACTTTCTCGTCCCCTGTTGGTTATTTGTTTGGTGCCTAATCTAACAACTTTCCTGATGGAAAGAAGGGATGAGAGAGGAAATGGAACAGATGATACAAGCAGAGATCATTGAAGCTGGGTGATAGGTACATAGGCTTTCATTATACAGGTCTTTTATTTTGTGAATATTCATGTTGTATAATAAAAATTGAATAATTAAACAAGGGAGGAACTCTGAAGTGTGCAGTCACAGCCAAACTTGTAGCCAAACTGCTAAAAGCTGCTCAGACAATGGTTTCACAGGCTACATCAAGAGCCCTAAAAATGTTCCTTCCAGTTATTATTACTGCATAGAAATCACCCAGCAACTTGGTTTAAAACACTCATTTTCTTAGCCTTCTAGATTCTGTGGATCAGGAATCTGAACAAGGCACACTAGGATCGGCTTATCTCTGCTGCGTGATTTGCAGCACCTTAGCTGGGAGGACTCTGCGTGAGTGCAGCAGCTGGGGCTGGAACCTTCTGAAGGCAGTTTGTGCACTCACAGTCTGGACTGGTATGACCTGAAGACTGGATGGATCACAGAGGGGAATATGGCGAACATGCCTAGAATCGCAGCTCTCTGGGAAGCTGAAGCAAGATCACAAGGTTGAGCCCAGCCCGGGCAACTTTGTTATTTAGGAAGATGCTATTTCAATATAAAAGGGGAGTATGGATGTAGTTCACTGGGAAGGCTTTGAGTTCAATTCCTAGCATTGAAGGAGAGGGGAGAGGAGAGAAGAAGGAGGAAGAGAAGCAGAAGTAGAAACAGCAGCAACAGCAGGAGCAGCAGCAGCAGCAGCAGAAGAAGAAGAAGAAGAAGAAGAAGAAGAAGAAGAAGAAGAAGAAGAAGAAGAAGAAGAAGAAGAAGGAGAAGGAGAAGGAGAAGGAGAAGGAGAAGGAGAAGGAGAAGGAGAAGGAGAAGGAGACAAACGAGAAGAGGGTGAAGGAGAAGAAGATGAAGAAGATGATGAAGAAGAAGACGATGAGGAAGAAGTAGAGGAGGAGGAGGGGGAGGAGAAAGAAGAAAGAGAAGGAGGAAAAAAGAAGAGAAGACAAGAAGAAAGAAAAAGAGCAGGAACACCCCACTCAGAGCCTCTGGGCCTCCCTGTAGTTTTGCTCTGGCAGCATGGTGGCCTTGCCCAGGCTTGTTCCCGGAGCAGCCCAGGCCCACATGTGAGTTCTCCCACACACCCCATGTTCCAAGGACACCCAGCATCTGTCTGCTTCCTCTGTGGGTTGAAGTTGTCATGAGTGTGCATGTTCAAGAGGAGGGAAAGTGAAACCCAGCTCTCAGGGAAAGATTGTCAAAGAACTTTAGGGTCTATTTCATAACTGTCATAATCTTCATGTCTCTTGGTCTAGTGATTTTACCTCTAGGAATTTATTTTCATTTACTAAACACCCTACAGTTTGGACCACAGCTGGGATGTGGCTCAGTGATGGAGCTTGTTTCCAGCCCATGTGGGGCTCTGCGTTTTATCCTTAGTACCAAAAACCTGTCCACAAAGTTTTATCCCCCAAATATATATATTTCATTATAACTTGTAGTAATAAGTATTAGAAATAAATTTAATGACTAACAATAGAAAAATGAATAAATAAATGTCAGAAGATATTAAGATGTAGAGCCATTAACATGATGTTAGAAAGAATGCTTTAAATTTGTATGTGTGTGTGTGTGTGTGTGTGTGTGTGTGTGTGTGTGTGTGTGTGCAGTGTGTGTGGGGGTTCTGGGAAGAATTTTTTAGTACTTAGAAAATTTCAGACTTAATTTAAAGTGATAAATGTAGTATTAATGTTATATGTATCAATCTAAAATGACTCTAAAAACTGAATTATTAAAAATTATATAAATGGCAATAAGGAAATATATTAATCTAATATTAATAGTAGCCATCTCTTGAAGCAAGATTATAGATACTACATTTTTAAATAGTATTATGCTTTTCCCTGAATTTCTACAATTTGCATGTATCACTTTTGTAATTTTGTACAGAAACTTACTATAATCTGAATATATATATTGCACTCAAAAAACAGTGAGCCAGGGAGGGTGGAATATACTCTAATCCTAGCCTCAGTTTGAGTTCAGCCTGGTTAACTTGGTGAGATCCTGCCTTAAGATAAAAAGGGCTGAAGCTGTAGCTCTGGACTGAAGCACTTACCTACCATGTGCAAGATCCTGGGTTTCATCCCCAGTGGAGAACAGAATCAGAACAAAGGGGACTAGAAAGCCAAGGATCAAGGTGCTAGCATCCTCGATGTCTGTTGATACCCACTCTCTGGCTCTTAGATTGCACCTCCTAGCAGGACCCTCACATGACAGAAACATGTAGTCTTTCTCTTGGGAATTTTTTTCTTCCTGTAGGGCATGAGACTTATTCACAGAACTCTGTCCTCATGACCTAATCTTCCAAATATCCTACTTCCTAGAACCACCACCTTGGCAATTAAGATTTCAATATGGCGGTTAAGATCTCAGTATGTGAATTTGAGGGAGCACAAAGATTCAGACCATAGCAGTATCACCAACATATATCATCTAGACTGTAGGAGAGCAGATGTACTAAAGTGAACGTAGCAGTATTGGCAGTGTTTTTCTGAATCAGTTTATGCTCTTTCTGTGCCTCTGTTCACAGAGCACCCTCTCTATTTTATAGCATCAGGGATGTTCCCTTCTCAGCTCCTGTAGTCAGAATCTGTCAGGAGAGGGTGTTTTGTGTCACCCAATTGCACCCTTCCTGCTTGGTCTTTGATTGAAAGCCCAGTTTGAGAAATGAAACCCCAGTCTCCCACCTATGAGTTTACCCCTGCAATGAACTTTTGTCCTTCAGTAAGTCTTCATGGCTGTTTTCCAGGAAATGATTCCTGCTGTACCATGAGTAATCTTCCTCTGCCCAGATCCCAGTGTGTCGTCCCCTGGGCCTCATGGAGTCCCCACTGCTGCCTCAGCTCCCCTTTCTAAGGGATGCAAAGTGTCATGCCAGAATCCATCCCCGCCACACCACTACTTCTGTTGCATTTATACATTTTCCAGTGAGTCAATGAGGTTGGTTCTAAAAGAGCCTTTATATCCAGCCTCACCCCAGATCACCCCTGGAGCCTGTCTGTCACAAATCTATGTCTCCCAGCAGGACCCAGCTGGCTACTTCATTGTCATCTCAGCCCTCATCTAGCACAGATGGTTACAGCCAACACCCCCCCCATTATCTGTGGGTTCCAGATTCCTGGGGTAAACCAACCTCTGGTCAAAATATACTGCCATAAAGGATAAACTTGAGTCATTTGTAGGAAAATGAATATGTTTTCAGACCATAATGTCACGGGAAGTGAATAGGATACACTGACTTAATTGTCACATGTCTCTTATAAGAGAAACCCAATATATAGAAAGAATAAAAGACAGATAATAGGAAATAGGCAGATAGATCTTTTATAAAAGGAAAGGAGGCCAAGAAGTGGAGGGAAAGGAAAGGAAAGGTATGAGAAAAGAATTAAGATGTGATATCTAAATGTATCTACTTCCCATGAGAAATGTAGTCATTATGTACTGCCCACATGTACTAAAAAAAATAATAAAAGTTTAAAAAAATTTGGAAAAATCTTGCATCTGTAATGAATACATACAGACATTTTTCTTACCATTATTCCCTAAGCCATATATTTCAACAGCTAATTACATAGCATTTCCATTATATTAAGCATTAGAGTTTGGAAATGACTTAAAGTATATGGGAGGGTGGGTGTAGTTCATATGTAAATATCACACCATTTATTATAAGGGACATGAGCATCTTGAGGTCCATGTATCCACAGAGCTCCTGGAGCCCATAGGTAACTAGGCACTTCTGGCTCCAATGACTACAAACTTGCCCTTGTTTCATCATTATTTTCCCCGAGGCCAAGGTATCTCAGGAGCCCTTGATAAATTTAACAGGTCAAAATACCTCAGACATACTTTACAATAGTTTTGAGTGTCATTTTACCATAACTTATGTGATACCTTTTGAAAAGATATCAAACATTGTATCCATCAATATGTTCCTTAAGTAAAGTCTGAAAAAAACTAGTACGAAAGCTCCATATTATTACTAATTTTGTAAAAGTGTCTTGGTCTAAATTGCTCTAGATGATGTTCTAATGTTAACATTGAATTGTCCGGGACAAATTTTAGGACTATTTAAAGAATCAAAGTTATTATATTTTGCCTTAGGTCACCTACAGTAAACAACATTGGACTTTGGGGCACATCACAGCTTTGTCCTCTGTGTCAGATACTGGCACCAGCTGGCTATTTCCTACTGTCTCATTTGTCTTATATTATATGAGCTGTGGATTAGGGAGAGGAGGAAAAGTAGAGTTTGAGATAGAAATGGAAATGATTTATGAGGCAAACTCAGGCTAATATGCTTAAAACAGTTGATCCTCTTAGAGGATTTGCAAATCTGGAAAGACTTATTCTCCAGTCCAACCCAATTTCTACTACTAAATTGTTTATAAACTCGAACAAAGCAGCAAAAGCATCTTCCAGGTCATTAGCAAACATTCTAGTTCTTCTAAGAGCATGCTTTGGTTGCCTGGAAGGATTTCTGCTTTGAAGTTTGCTTAGCTGTGAACTTTGCTTTAGCCAATACATTGTGAATGGAGGTAAAAACATGCATCCCTTTAGGGTGAAGCTTTCGGAGTCAGGGTGCACTTTGCTTTATTCCTTTCCTCTGCTGGGTTGAAATAGATCCTACTTAAGCCTAGGTCTTATTGTCTACATAAGTTGATTCCTTCATATCTTCGGGGTGAGGAAACATGTTTAGTAATCTTTTGACAGGGTTGATTGATATGAGAACATCACCTAGTATGTCATCACTGGTAAAATATTCAACAAGGTGATGGCTAAATGTGTACGAGGATTTATCTAAAACTATGGTGAATGTTTAAATTTATAAAGTATTACAGTAAAAGATGCATTGTCATTAATCCCCTGAAAAATATACTCTCTCAATTCAGATATGCTCGACCCATTGTTCTTGCCACTTTCCGACACAGTTCTGGAAGTGCTCCTGAAAGAGTCTCTTTCGTTGTGCTGTCATGATGGTTTTGATGTCCTGAATCGGTTCCAAACATTGACCTTCCTCTGTCACTTTGACCTTCAAGAGCAAAAGTCATGTGGTTTCAGATCTGGTGGACAAGGTAGATGATAACACACTGAAATGTTTTGATGAGGCTGCTTTTCCTCTGGATGGCACTTAAGAGCACCACTCACTTTTTTAAAAAAATCATAACTTGTAAAGACACTGATGCAAAAAGACTTCCAGAAGTGATTCAAGAAGTGGCAAAAATGACAAGTGGGTTCAAAGTGAAAAGGGGATTTAGAGATGGATTAATGATAACGTGTGTTTTGCTGTATGTAGTACAAATTTTAATTTAAATAGTCACCATACATTTCAATCATGTCACACATGTAGCTAGATATAGGGATAGGAATGTTGTTTTAGGCATACTAATTGTTTAATGGGTAGAGATATTGGCCTAGAAATCATGACTCCAAAATCATTGTTATTATTATTATTTTTGAGAGCATCTTGCTTTGTAGTTCATACTGGCCCCAAGCTCACTATGTAGCCCAGGCCAGTCTCAGACTCACAGCAATCCTCCTGCCTCTGCCTCCCAAGTGCTGAGATTACAGGTATGAGCCCCCACATTGGCACTGTGGTATGTGGTCCTGGGGTGGTACCACAAGCTGATAGAACCTGTTTGCCATGCAGACACCGAAACTACTGAGCTAATTCCCTGGCCTATGACTCCCAAATTCTGGTTCTAATGTTAATGAGTTAGTCTACAAGTTTCTACCTTTGACTGCAATTTTTTTCTGTCTCCCTGTCTTGAATTATAGAGTGCTATATCAGATGTCAAACTCAATATTTTCCTAATTGGGCACATTTTAAGAAATAATAGAAAACCAGATAATTGGTTCTGAGGCTGCAAAATTATAAATTCATTTTTCCACGACTTTATTTCACAAGGATTTCTTTCTTTAACCCTATCATTGTTATCACAGTTTTCCTCTTAGATTTACTACTGTTATCACCTTCTTTGGAGTCATGTTATGATATTCTATGCACGAACAAAGCACACACACACAAAGCACAGTGACGAATGAATGCATGAACACAACCACTTTATAGTGTCTGGGTGCCAGTTGTGCTTAGACTGAAACATCACACTTTTGTGTCTGGGAAAAATGGGGTGTGCGACTCTCAGCATGCGGCCATCCTCTCAAACACTCGGGTCCTGTGCACATTGGCCCCCACTTTTTTCTTTGGAATAGCTGTTCTGGAATCTCCTGTCTAATTGCCCATTCAATAAATATTTGGCAACCAATTACTATATGCTAAGTGATGGCCCAGGTGTTAGAAATCAAAGTGAGTAGAGTGTGTTAGGGAGCCTGCAGGTTCCGCGGATCACTGAAAGCATGTACAGACCCTGAAGACAACCAGCCAAGATGTCTTTAGAAACCTTTTTCCCGTGAAGCCTGACATCGACTCTTTCATTCTATCAGTGTGGGAGTTAAGTTAACTGTCATTCCCAAAACTTTTGGCTCTCTTCTTTTGAGGCACAAAGAGAATTATGCGTTCTCCCTTTGAACTCAGGGGCAACCTACAGCTTGGTTTGGCCAATAAGTAACAAGTGAGTGGAAGTATCATGTCATGTTTGCATAAAGCCTTTATGACTGAGTACATGACATGCCATGTTGGCGACTGGCCATGTTCCAGGTGGTATGCCTCTATAAGCCAGGTCTTACATAAGAGGACTATGGAGTAGACTTCCTCCCCCACAATGGCTCAAGATAGGTAATAATAGAAGCATGAAAACAATATTTGTTAGTTTAAGCCACTGAATTTGATTGTTAGTTACCTCAGCATAACTTTGTTTTCCAAACAGATGTAGGGGACATATCTGAGTACCAGTGGATACAGATCAAGCTATGCAGTCTTATTTTGGGTGGTCCTGGGTGAACTGAAATGTTAAGTGAATAACACTGAACTTGGAATTAGAAGTAATTGTCTTTTCAAATTCTGAGTAATTTTTCCCTAGTTTCAAGGGAGGTGACTCACTGTTCCATGAACTTTGAAATAATAAATTCCAACTGCAAACCTATTTGGCAACAGCAAGTTCATACACAGTGAAAAGGAAAGAACCACTCCCAAGAAACAAGGCTAGAGTCATTTGTAGCAACCAAACCTTGGGAGATGGTGGGCACAATGCGATGGTTGATGAGAACTTCTAATCTTGACTTCTGGGTATCCCACAAAGTCTGGATTCAGAATCAGTTGCTGAGATATTTCAATGGGAAAAAGAATAGTGTGAACATCATGGGAAATTGAGAGAATGTCAAGTAAAATGGCATGATAATCACCTTCATTATTAATTGGATGAGTTATTTTTAAATGTCCTGTGTTGGCAAGGGTGATAGAAGTGTAAGTTATTACAATCTTTTTGCAAACCAATAAGATACTATGGGTCAGAAATCTCAAAACTATGTAGGTTATTAACCTTTTCTTCTGTTGTAATAGATTTTAACCAACAAGGCTGCTCAAACTACAGATTCTATTCCCAGCTTTCCTTGCAGGTAGGAATGGTGTATGAACGAGTTCTAGCCAAGGGGATGAGAGAAAAAAGCATGTGCATGGATGACATATTGAGCCTTAAAGAGGAAGTGTGTGGCCTTCTGCTCCCTCTGTTCCCTGTCCTGCATCTAGAACAAATGAGGTGAACAAACAAGAGCAATGACTAGGGTTGGCCAAGCGAGGAGTTAGGAGGAATCTGGTCCTTGAGAACATGAGAAGAATCACTGTTCTAGCTATGATTTCATCTCACGTATAAACACATTCTTCCATTACCATCCATGCCCACAGCATGTCACAAATGTAGCCAAAAGTATCCAAGCTAATGTATTGAATCCCTACTTTTGGAGATTTAGCATAAGTCCGTAACTGAAGATATGAGCAAATATTCAAGTAAGCGCGGAATTTGGCATGTTTATTTGATTGTGTGGAACTTGGAAGTAAATAATGATTTGAGTAAAGAATTATACAACTGGGCACCATAAAGCATTTTAACATTATTACATGATAGTTTCTTTTCCTTTCATGGTCATTTTGACTTTAGGGAAGAGCCAGAAGTATCACAGTGTCAGATGGTGAATAATAAGGTGGATGAAGACCTGTGATAATATTTCTCATTAACAGAAGTTACTGTAAATGCTTTGAATCAATTCAGGACACTGAGGCAACCGCCATGGTGCTACACTTCCCTGGTGGCCATGAACTAAGCAGCTTTACTCCAGCACATCTGTCTGCCAGGATCTTCCTGCCTTGGAGCAACTGACCATGGACCAAACCTCCTGAAACCATGGGTCTCTCTTCCTTTAAGTACCGACTGTTCAGTATCAGGTGCCAGAGACAAGAAAGCTGATGAATATACCTGCTAACAAAATCAGAGGCATAGACCTACTCTATAATTTTCCCTTAGCAAAGGGAGAGGTCAAGATGTTATAAAGTACTGCTTATACTTTCCCCAACCCATAGCACACACCTGTTAACTACTAAAAATAATTATCATTGTCAACCCTATCCCAGAGCCAGTGAGAGTCAGTTCAGGTGGTGTTTGCCAGCGTCTCCCTGACCAATCATGGGAAGGAGTAAGAGTGAGAGTGATTCATTGCTTCACTTCTGGGAGGGAAGGAGCCACAGACACACCATGGAGATCCATTGTGGTCATTTTCTCTGTCTAACCAAACCTTCCATATGTGGCCCATCTACTCTGAAGGCCTCCAGCCTCCTTTCCAGGTTTTTACTCTTGATGGGGCTGAAATAAAGCGCAGGTGGCTGGAGATAGACATTTTCTTACAGCTAAGAAGAGAATGAAGCATGTCTCTAGAATCTTGATCTATAATTATGACACACCTGCCGGCCAAAGTGATGGCTCCATGAGACATCCTGTTTTCCTTGCTCTCCTTGGGAAGGTTTACAGAAATAATGGATAAAGCCCAAGTTTCTCAAGCTCAGCATAGATGGACTAGAGATCTAGCTTTGTGTGTCTACTTCCATAGAAACTGATGAACTTCTACCTGCTTAATCATTAGCCATCCAAGTCCTCAGGGAGACACTCTGAGTCTTCTGGGTAGCATAGAGATGTCAGAAGCATAGCAGCAAGGATCATTCAATCTCTAAAAGAATCCCCATAGGGAACCACATTAGAGACCTCATACCAAGCCTCTGCTTCATGAAGAGCTTTACCTGGAGTTGATCATGTAGGGACTGTTGTAGTTCTGATTCGGGTCAGAAGTTGGATGGAACAAGTTGTAATTGCTAGGGAAAGAGTATTTCAGTGGGTCCCACAGAAGATTTTGTCAGTAATGGGTCAGGAAGGTGCTCAGCCATCCAAGTGCTATGTGGCCTGGTTTATTTCTTGGGGGACAGTTCTCAGGTCTACCCGTGCAGTTGACCATTGCAATGCAGGTGCCAACCAGACAACACATGGGGCTGATGGGCAGGGCTGAAGTGAGGAGCTGCAGGAGTCTAAGGCTAGGATTCCTCAGGGCTGGAAGATTCCTTGAATAGGAAAGTCCGTTGTCTCCATGCAACTCTAAGGACATATATTTGTGGCAAATTATGTTATTGAAAATCGGAAGAATCTAGGCTTCTCACAATGATTCAAATAATGGTTTGAGGAATTATGCAGAACAAATTAAAGGGGCTCAAGGGCCATTTGAATAAATAGCTAGAATGAACATAGTGCTCTTCACTCAAAGATCCACTGATAAGCAGAGTGTAAGTGGTTTCTAAGCACAGGACATGGGAGCAGGAAAATATTAGGTTAAATGGACTGTATTATTTGTGGAACTCTCCAATATGAAAATGTGGAGGTACTTGTCCAAAAAGTGTTCATTTGAAGATGTCAGCAGCAGCGCTGTCCCAAAGGTGGGGTTGCTGTCAGTATGGGGCACTGTGCAACCATACAAGTTGTAGGCCCATGAAAAATATTACATGAATATTAAAGAACTAAAAATCCAAGACTACAAAAAGCCTTGGATTTAAATTTTCCAAGAGAGTCTTCAACCTTTGTTGAAGGAAGAAAGGGTCAGTGCAAGTTTAGATTGTAGCAATGATGGGTCAGATTTTCTCTTTCCAATTTTTACTAGATATTTCTTCATAATACTATAAAATTTGTTCCTAGAGTCTCTCTCACTACCAATGTACTTGTTTCATTTTCTTCACAGCCAAACTTCTTAGAAGAGTAGGTTGCAATTCTTTTCTCTACTTTTATTCTGATTATACAGTCATAAACATTTTAAAATGGAGTTTTATTCTCCCATGAACCTCCCAGATCTTTCAAATGGGGTCACTTGTATGCATTGGAGGATACCTCTTACCACAAATAGCAACACATAATCTGGGGCACAATGACTTGAATGATTAAATATTCACTTATTTTTGTTGTATTCTGAAAGGTCTGAGGAATTGTCAGTATTGGTCCAGCAAATTAAAAAGAAAAAGAAAAAGAAAAAGAAATCCAAGTCAGCAGCATGCTTTAAGCCCCTGGCTGTAGGATGTTTCCCAGCTCGTAGGATCAAGAATTTACAGAGGACAAACCACAGGGCCAGGCAGCTCTATGTTCCAGTAATTATAAAAGAAAGCTATTCCTAGGCGGAGAATATAGAGCAGCTGCTTTCTTGTGCTCACACATTCTGTAGCATAGGAATTCAAGTGGAGTGTGGTGGTGGTCAGAGGTTATCTGTGTTCCCTTGTGTTTGGATGCGCAGCTGGGGAGAGCTGAAGACTAGAAGACAGGGGTGAGTACCGCTGGGGGTGCATCCACTGAGAGAGTTCCTCACCCACATGTTTGGCAGTTGATTCTGGCTGTTGGCTGGGACCTCAGTGTGGGCGTGGGGCTGACACTCAGAACATCTCCACACATCACCTCCTCTCAGATCTCCTGTCAAAAGCTGGTTAATGAAAGTATTCCAAAAGAACAAGGAAGAAGAGTGTAGCATTGGTGTGATGTAGCCTCAGATATCACCTAGTGTCCCTCTCACCTCCTCTACTGGCTGAGATAATAATGTGGCTCTCTCCAGGATCAAGAGAAGAAAAAAGAGGACACAGTTTCCATCTCTTAGTGGGAGAAGTTCTAATACCACATTGTTAGGAGACCACATGAGGGGGGAGAGATTGCTTTGCTTTTCTTTGATAATATAATCTGCTACAATTCTTTTATTAAGAGAGCAAAACTTTCCCATAGACTACACAGTACACTTTTATGTCACCAAATGCATCTGCATCACATGCATGTTCAGTAGAAGGGAAGGGTGAGGAACAGTACTTGACTCTCAAGTCCATTAGAGGGAAGTGGTGTTGAGGAAGGAGCGCCATCAGCAGCCTTTGTCATGACCCTCCCCTACTAGATTCAGCCACTTTCTCTTCTGGACTGTTTGGTCTCCATGTGTACCTCCATCCATACTTATAAAATTCTACTGCTTATACTTTTTATTTGTTTCTTCTAGGTTCTGATACTTTGATAGTTGAGGACTGTGAATTATTTGCTAAGGCAAAGCCTATTATTGTGCCTGGTATTCAGGAATATTTAACAAAACACTTACTGGATAAATGAGAGGCAGAGAGGTTCTCAAATTTTCTGAGTAAAATTGCTTCCTGTCTTAGATATTATAGGACCCAAGGTAATAAGTCATGTTTGTGGAAAGACAGAAAGAAGTTCACCCTCAACACCTTTAGTGGCCAACTTACCTGGTGGTCTAGACACCAAAAGACTTGAAGGTACAGAAGACACCTTTGAACAATAAGAATGACATCTCCCTCCTTTAGATGAGGAGGTTTGTCTACTATCATCCTATTTGCTTCTCATAATCACTTTAGAAGTTCAGAAGGGCAGACAATATCAGTTTCACTTTATTAAAGTAGCAGACTTTGATTGAATGAATTGCTCCAAGTTTATATGCCAAGGAAAAACATAGTGATCAATTTCTAAATTAGCCACACGTACTTTAAGTCTGGAAGTCTGTGTAATGCAATCAAAACACTTACTGCCTGGTTGTAGACTGCTGTAATTGCTGGTGCAGTTTCTGAAAATAACCATGAAGTTTGAAATTACAAGTTTACACACATATTTACATCATATATATAGGCATTAGGATATACCCAGCCACCTACACACACACACACACACACACACACACACACACACATACATCTGGCCCCTCTGTCAGTTCTACCTCTGTAGCTTCAACCAACAATGAATCAAAATAGTCATAAAATTTGCATTTCCACTGAATATACACAGGCTTTTATCTTATTGTATAATACAGCATAATATCTAAGCAGTATGTATAGTAACTGTTTACATGACATTTAGATTGTATGAGGTATTATAAGCAGTCTAGAGATGGTTTAAAGTGTATGAGAAGATGTGTATTGGTTCTATGCAAATACTAAGGCATTTTGTAAAAAGGACTTAAGTGTCTATAGATTTTGGTTTACTTGTGGGATTCTGGAAAATATTTCCTGTGGATAAAGGGCCAGCCAGCTGTGCACACACACACACACACACACACACACACACACACCACACAACTAGTCTCATTTACCCTGAAGTTATGAGATACGATTATGTAAAATGATATTCTAGAGACATAGCTATGGTTTTCCTCAATCTTCTTTTGTTAAAATTTAAGGTAGAGAGATGTCTGTTTGAGTGTTTAATCTCATCCAGTTCTTCAGTTTGGTCAGTACCCTGGCAGTGGTAGAGACATGTAAGAATTAGTCTCTCATGAAGAAGGAACAGGAAAAGAATGTGGGGTATGTTAAGCCAGCACCATGTAGTTGTCGCTTAAGTCCTCGGCAGAGTCCTGTGGACAGGAGAGTTACACACAGACGTGCTGCTGCTTAACAGTCAAAAGCTTCAGCATGGAGACTCACCCCAGCAGCAACCAGTACCACATACCACAGTGTCGGACATGGTGGCTCACGCCTGTAATCCCAGCACTCGGGAGGCAGAGGCAGGAGGATTGCTGTGATGTGAATTTGAGGCTGAGCTCAGGGCCAGCCTGAACCACAAAGTGAGACCCTGTCTCAAAAAAAAAAAAAAACCTTAAAAAAAAAAAAGCTTCAGGGCAACGTGGGGCTGACCAGTTGGAAATACAAGTTGAGCAGTACAGTGCAAAACAAGTTGTGTAACTACAGAAATAAGTTACCCAAGATCATGCTACAAACATCCCACATTGCCCTAGGAGATCATCCCTGATTTTGTGCACAAGGAAACAAAGGTGCCTGAAGTGGAGGAGTGAGAACAGTAGCTACCAGAAGAATATCGCTTTGTTAGTTATGAAGGAAATGACTGCCATCCATTAGCACCAAGTGAGCTTTCCTTATGTCTGTAAAAAAGCAAATGTTTAGAGATCTGTAGACTGAGTCTCTACTATTTCAAACAAGCAATTCAAATATTTGGTACTTCAACTGCGTAACTAATTAATGGTAAACTTTGTGCTGAAGTTTCTAGCTCTTTACATTACTTCTACAGTACATTGTATGTATATATGCAAATGTACATGTGTGCATGTGAGCATATGTATGTGTGTTTATATATATATGCCTGTTAGAGGGCAGGTATATAACCTCACTGCTCTAAGATTATGGATTCTGGAAGAACAAGACCATGTGTCTTGTTTATCTTTATGTTCAGCAGAAACCCAGAAAAAAAACTTTGTACTTACTAGTAGCTAAGTGGATGCTATTGAATTGAATAGCTCTATTGTAAAAACAGCTAAAGCAGATAATACAGAGCATGTTCTTGGCTTAATTGGGTTTAAACTGTATAAAATTCGGGCCAGGGAGTTAGCTCAGTGGTTCCGGCGCCTGTCTTGCAAGTGCAAGGACTGGGGTTTGATTCCCCGGTAACCACATACCATACTGGGCATGGAGACCCACACCCAGCAGCAACCAGTACCACATACCACAGTGTCGGACGTGGTGGCTCACGCCTGTAATCCCAGCACTCGGGAGGCAGAGGCAGGAGGATTGTGATGTGAGTTTGAGGCTGAGCTCAGGGCCAGCCTGAACCACAAAGCGAGACCCTGTCTCAAAAAATCTAAAAAAAAAAAAAAAAAAAAAACTGTATAAAATTCCCAGGGAAATTCAATTATAAATCAAGTCATGAAATTAAGAGCTGCCAGGATTATTGTCTATCTCTAGGTATTCTGAAAAACTTGATGCCTACAAACAGAACCTAAACAGAAATATTATAAATAATTCTATAGTAATGTTTAAAATGCACTTTTAAGAATCCTCAATACCAATCCTCATAATATCAAAGAGAAAAAAAGTATATTTCCACTGGAGTTTCCTACCTGATCAGATTTTTGATATGACACAAAATATAATTACAAGTCAGACATATCACCTGTGGAATGTCTTTATGTCTCTGACTGATGCTCATTATAATGTTGTGTGACAACATTAATAAGGGTGAGTGAACCTTGGACTGGCTGGCAAGTGAAAAATGACTTTTGGTTTCATGACAGCCCAGGATAGATTATCATCTCAGACTCTTGTCATCTTTCTTATTCAATTACCATGACTTCTGATACTTGACGTTAGGTCAAAGTTTTGAAATCTCTTAGCTGGAACTGCCCCCTATGGTTGTGGGATTCAGTTGACAATAGATCAAGCTGTCATCTCTTCCAGTTGTGCTATTTATCATGGATTCAACTCTTTCCTGTGAAAGTGAACTTCAAGCTCTTCAGCTGCAGACTAAAACTCTTGTCTGAACTTAATCACACTCATTAATTCATTTCAAACTCACTTATTAAGTGTCTTCTCGGTGCCAGATTGCACACGTTGATACTAGAGCTGGAATAAGACATGAGATCATCCCCTAGAAACACATATAGACTGTGTAAGAGTAAGGAAAGTAGACCTGCACCCATGATAGGGGATTATTAATATGTTACCTGTGTGGCAAAGGCATAGCCAGCAGATTCTGATAGTATCAGCTTATGGGTGGACTAGAAGAACCATCTTGTAGGTTACCTCCAAGTGGTCATTTCCAACGAGCTAAAACTCCACATGTCAGATAAAGAATTCCTCCCCCTCTCTCTAAAATCCTCATTGTTCCCTAATGTTTTTGTTTCTGTAAATGCTACTACTATTTTTCTGGTGATGTTGCCTTAAAATCTGGGGTTTCTATTTCTTCACCCCTTAGTGTCTGTCAGTTCCTTCTTTACATTTCAGGCTGGAGGCTTTGTTTTCTGCCTTCGTTCACATTCTGTCAGGCTCTGAGGATTGTCCGAGTCCCAAAGACGAGGCAGCCAAACCCACTGAACCCATTTACTCATCCACCTTGTCTGTGGAACACTGAATGAATCTCCTCGCTGGTCTGTCTGACCCACTACCCTCCCCATCATGATCTGTCCTTGATATTACTGACTTTATTTGCCATGAGCCTGTCTAGCTCAGTCATGTGGCTTTAAGATGAAGACAGCAGGAAGAATATAGCAGCTACCTAGACCCTGAAGTCAGAATGCAGTAAGCACAAGTGGGTATGAATGAATAAGAGATGGAGAACCGGAAGCACCAGCAGCTCATCTGGAAAGCCAGCAGAGAAGCCATCAGGAAGACAGGAGGGACAAGATGCCAAAAAATCGAGCAAGGTGATGATATCAGTTTCCTGCGGCTGTTGGCAACAAATTGCCACACACTTGGTGGCTTACAGCAATGGAAATCTGTTCTCTCACAGTTCTGCAAGCCAGAAGCTCCAAATCATTACCGCTGGGGTGGAATCGAGGTGCTGACAGGCCATACTCACTCTCTCCCAGGGAGGACAGGGGCACAGTCTGTTTCTAGCCTCTTCTGGCTCCAGGCAGTAGCTGGTACTCCTTGGCTGGCAGCTGCATCTGTCTCCATGGTCACATGACCTTCTCCTTCTCTGTTGCTGTGCTCCCCCTGTCTCTCTTAGAAGGACAGGTGTGGCTGTGTTCTGGATACACTCGATAATCCAGGATAGTCAGATTGTAATTGAGTCACATCAGATAACCCCTTTCTGCCATATACAGTGGGGGTCTGAAGATTCAGAAGTGAACTGTTTGCTGAAGGTGAGGCAGATTCTTTCTTATGACCACAATAAAATAACATGTATGTCCCCATCCAGGCCTACAGAGCTGATGTCATGGTTGTTTCAGAACCTATAGCTGGGTCTTTACAGACATAGATGAAGAATAGCACATGTTTTTGTCAAAAACCAGCATGAACAAAGGTCCAGGGGTAGCTGTGAGGATGCAGAGAGAACAGGGAGGAGGCTACCGGACTGGAAACGCCTCCTCCAGTAGGAGGGAGGCTGGCTGCATCACTAAGGAGGGACTGAGATAACAGGAGAGCTCGAGCACTCAAGGATTGATCCTCAGAAGGCCAGAAAGCTGTCACCTCTTGTGTAGAAAACAGCAGCTTGGGAGCTGCAGTGGAGGCCCATCAGTCCTTTTGTGACAGTCACTCTCTTTCTACATAAGAAACGGAGCCAAAGCTCAGACTTTTCCTCTCAACATGTCTAGCTTTGGACAGAGCCCATCACTTTCTTTGTGATTTGTCTTCTAGCATATGTGCTGCCAAAGCAGGCACTGTGAGTTGTCTCCTAAATACATCGTTCATATCACAAGTTGTCATCTTTCTGATTTCCCATGATCCTCTTTTCAATTCCTTAAAGATGTCCAATGCATTCCTTCCTCTGGGTTTCTGAGTGTGCTCTTTCCTGCCCTAGATGGGCCTCTCCTCTCCCTTTCAAGGCAGATCCTATCTCATCCCTCTCACCTCAGACTCAATGCCATTTCCTCCAGAAGCTCTCCTTTGACTGTCTGGAAAGCCTGTTTAAAGTAGATTCTCTAGGACTGTGTCTGTTGGCTTTCTCATGACATTTGCCACAATTTGTAATATGCATTTGCTTTTCACTTGTTTACTCTCTGTCTCCTTATCATCTGCACCAAGGAAAGCATTATTTTTGCCTTTGTGCATTCAACAAGTGTGTATGGAGCGCTCACAGGGGTGCCAGGCACTGCACCCAGTGCTGTGAAGCAGCAGGGAAGTGAAAGGTGCCCTCCTTGTTATCACATTTTACAGGAGGATGTGGTTGACATGCAAGTGAATACACAACATGCCAAGGGGAGATGAGCCCCAGCCACGCAGGAGAAAGTGACAGAAAGGGGTGGGGTACAGTGCCACTTTGAATAGCGATCAGTGAAGGTCTCCTCAAGCAGATAACATCTGAGCAGAGATGTGATGGAATTCAGGAAGCCAGCCATATGGCTGGGTCCTCTAAGTAAAGCCAACAAAGAGCTCAAAGGCTGTGAGTTGGGAGGAATTTGGCTGGAATGAGTGAGGAGACCAGCAGGGTTAGATTGGAGACATTAAAGGTACTGAGCAATGTGCTCCCATCTGCATTTCTAGGATCACTCTGGCTGTTGATTGAACAGTAGATGACCTACAAAGGCGAACAAGTACAGCAGGACAACAACAAAGGGGCCAGTGCAATGATTCCCCACTTGAATTAAAAGAATAGAGACAAACATGGAGAATAGTGGTCAGAATTGGTATATTTTGAAGTAGAACTGATGGGATTTGCTGGCAGATGAGAAGTGGGATGTGAGAGAAAGAAGAGTCCAGGATGATTCCAAGATTTTTTTTAAAAAACTAAACACCTCTAAGCACGGAGCTTCTTTTTACCAAGTTGGAGCAGATTGTGAAGGAGAAGCCCGAATGGAGTGTCTGATATGTTGTGATGCCCACTGGACAGTGAAGTGGAAATGTTGAGGGAGCTGGATATGTGTCTGGGGTCCAAGAAAGAGGTTGGGACTAGGCGTTGGGTCATGGGGAAGATGAGGCTGTGTCTGCACAGATAGCATTTATACACACTGGAATAAAATAACTTAGAGAGTTTATGACAATTAAAAAATGGTGCTATCTGAAGCCTGGGTTCCCTATGACATCAAAGATGGAGGCAATTGAGAAGTAGCCAGAAAATGGTGGGTGGCAGGAGGAGGATGGGGACTGAGGCAGGCCTGAGGCCCAGTAGAACAGGTTTTTCCAGAAGGGAGGAGTCAGAGCCCAGAGTCCACGTTGTGAGCTCTTCCTTTCCAAGTAGGCCACATAGTGGTTGCTTGTTATTAAACGAACAAAGAAATAATGTGAATTTTACGCACTTCATAATGTACAACATAGGCAACTTTTTAGTATCTGAGGTGGAGCTAGAACAGGTTTATTCGTTTCCTAAAGGTTTTTTTAATTGGTACATGTTGCAGTGTAATATGATAATGCTCATCGTGGGGTGTTGGTATTGGAACATTTGCATATCACATCTTAATTCTGTTTACTTCCTCCTCTCCTTCCTTCCTCCCCATCTCGGGATTAGAGCAGGTTTATTGATCCAAGTGAGAAGCACGTTGAACTCACTTAGAAAATAAAAAAAAAAAAAAAAGAGAGAATAAAAACACCGCAAGGCGCTTTCATGGCAACCCCGTCCCGCTCAAATACCAGCTGGTGAAAACAAGGAGGGGTGTAGGTTGTGCGAGGAGACAACCTGTAGACAACCTGTCTCCGAGGAAACAGTCTCAACTGACTAGTGTTCTTGAGTCTGAGGAGACATGGCACTTCTCCTGCGAGGTCCCAGCAGTGCAGAGAAAGGCGCTGTCCAATTTTGTCTACTTGAGCCAGCACCTCTCGCCTGAGCTGAGTTGACTCTTGTGACTGGCCAAATGTCACCTACCCATCAGATGATAAGTCACAGTGGTGGTGACCAGACCTTCACAGCTAGTGCTCCTTGGGCAAAACTAACTCCTCAATTTACTAAAACAGTGCTGTCTAATAGAAATGAGATGTGAGACCTGCAGAATTTAAATATGGCTAGTACTCACATTAAAAAAGAAGTAAATAAAAACCTCTGTGGAATTCATTTTACCACTGTTTTATTTAGCTTGCCATGTCCTAACCATGGTCACATCTATAGGTAATTAACAAGTACAATTATTGAAGAGACATCTTATCTACTTTTGTTTGTAATGAGTCTTTGAAAGTGGGTGTGTGTTTTCCACATTAGTGAATCTCAACCCAGAGCAGCCCTGTGTTATGGTCCCAGGGGCCACACGGGCTGAGGCTGCCACACTGGGCAGCGCAAGCCCATGGCACACGTGCAACTTCAGTGTCACCCTGGTGCCTAGATTCTGAGCTGCCTCAGCCAGCTTTCTATCAGAGGCTTCCTAAGAATGGAGACCCCATCAGAGACTTGGCTCCAAGGACAGGAAGTTACCTAGAGTCCCTCTTCCTGCCTTTCTAGGTCATCTTCCCTCTAACCAGATGTGAGTCTCCTGGTGGATGCGCAGGACACTGGATCTCAAACAGAACTGAATGTATTAACCGAACACTATAAACTCTGATGTCTCGGAAAGGGGAGACTAAAAGCCACGTGAGCTTCCACCTCTTCACAGCTCCTTCCTAAGTCTTCGTGGTCCCATATCACTTCCTCTGCTCTTCTTGTGCTGGTTGCTTCATGTGCATCTGAGGGAGGGAACTGCTCTTTATAGAGTGCAGGTGTCTCTGTAGATGGAAGCCTGAAGGAGGAGCTACGAGTGACTTATGTGTCCCACATCCTGCAGCACTTAATTTTGAACAGTGATGCTGAAGAGTGATAATACTGAGGACCCTCAGTGCCCATGGCAGGTGGGTTCCAGGACATCCTGCAGAAAACAAAATCTGATTGCATATATCCTGGAAATATCTTTCCCTCTACGTATGATACCTAACACAACATAAATGCTACATAAATAGGACGCTGTATTGTTTACAGACTAATGACTGTGTTCATGTTCAAATAGATGCAATTTTGGAAAACATATTTTTGATATGCTGTTAACTAAATCCGTGAGTGCAGGATTCACAGATATATAAGAGTGGAACTTGAGGCAGCATCACCCCCAAATTACAGAGAGGAGCATTTTTGGGGTGACAGCACCCGATGGCTCGCAGTGTAATGGGTAGTCGCTTCCTTAATCCCATGTCTTTTTTCTTTCTCCAAAGTTTATTTGGACCTGGCCTGTAGTTTCAATTCTCCTTGAGCTGAAAATGGAGGCCTCATAGGTAGTCCTACTCTGACCTTGGCCTTCTGCTTTAGAAATAGAGCCCTTTCTTTCCCACAGGACCCAGCTTTTAGAACTTGACTATCTCAGCGCGGTCTGGTCTGGCTTTAATCCGAGGCTCAGCGTCATGCAGTTCTTCTGTTGATCACAACCAGCCTGGCCACGTATGACAAGCTCCTGCTCCCCCTCCCCCACCTATGTGGTTTGGATTTAAACTTAATGACAGTAATGAGTCTGTTTATGGAGCCTGTGTGATGGGGCCAGGCACCATGCGTGGTGCCCCACACACATAACGTCATTTACCCTTCACAACAACCTTGCCAAGCATATGTTGTTATTCACCTTGAAGATGAGGCAACCCCATCTCAGAGATGTTAATTAACTTGTTCATGGTCTTGCAGATGAAAACCTCAATTACTCTGAGTCCAGAGTGTAGGTCAAATTCTCACTTATCCTGCGAGGCTCAGGAGGATCTGAGCCGGACCACCATGCTCCCTTTTCCCTTCCCGCTTGTATGCTTCCTGAGCACATCACTGTGCTTCTGCTCTGGACCCTGACTTTGGCCCTGGGTGCTCAGGCTTTGTCCTATCCCCTGATTACTTTGCTGAGATCCTCACAATCTTTCTGGGGCCTCACTTGTTTCCACTCCCAAAGGGTTCAACTTCATCCCACTAGCTGCTAGATGGAGTCTTGTGTTCGTCCAGCTGGTCAACCTTACCCAGAGTCGTGAACCTCAATCCTGTGTACCTGGAGGCATGGCCTCTGCTGGAGATGGGCATGTGTTTCAGCCATGCACCTGTCACCTCACCTCCTCTTTAGATGGCTCAAGTGTACAGCCACTGATATATATTGGTACTGCAATACTACATGTGAGGCCAACACATATGCATGGGCTTTCACAGAAGCTGACTGTGAAACTGCTCTAGGAGGTCCCCTGGGTGCTCTGATTATCCACTCCACACTCTTCCCTCAGTCTTATGATCTTCCATTGGGTTTTTAACCTCAGAACTATTCTCAAACTCAGGTATTAGGGACCAGTTTTGAATTTGCTATCAAAGACTGACATGGCTTCAGGTGTCAGCCTCCATCCCTGCTCCTTGGAACTGTACCATATTATGCCTAGTGACCTCCCACAGCCCCTAGGGTTTGCTTCAGACATTTCACCTGGCTTCTGCCTGACTCAGGAGACAATGATCGGGCTTCTGCTGGCTGCTTTGAGCACTGGCATCAGCTCATGTCTGACCCCAGTTTGTGGTTTTGACAGCTGGCTCCTCTCCTTGGGACTGGGCCAGAAACCAGATTAATCCCTTTTGCTTGGTCACTGCCAATTTTTAGCTCAAGTTGGTGTTCAACACCATGGAGATCCCTGCCTGCCCTGTAGCCACATCAGCCCAATTTAGAACAGCTATATTCACCAATTGCCTAGACCACTGTGCTCTTGTCATGTCTTGGCAGCTCCTTTCTCCAGGGCTGGAAGCCTCACAAACTTCCCAGGACCCAGTACCTGCTCTTGCCTGCCGTGCTGCCTATCCTCCCTATCCATTTACATGTGAACCTCACAGACACCAACTGTCTGCTGAGGCTACTTCCAACTGGCTCTCATGGGGTGCTGCCAGCAGGCCAGGCACTCAACCAGGCCTACCTCTGCCCTGACACTCTGCACTTTGGAACTCTACTGCTCAACTACATGTACCATGGAATGGTCTGCTTGGGTGTGGATGTTCTTTATCATCCTTCTTTGTGCCTCTGATGGTCAAAGTCTAATCTCCTCTGATAGGAATAAGTGAACTCCTGTCACAAGTTCAGGAATCATAGGATCTACCTGCAGCCCTTCGTGGAAGTCTTACAGTTGATATCCCTCTTCTCACTGTCCCCTGGTTTGTACTGATTTCTAGAAACTATGTTTTTGTAAGCCATCTCCTTTGCTAGCTTTGGGCCCCTTTAGAATAACCAAGAGGGAAGAATGCAGAACATACACAGTATGATGAATCAAAGAAGTCTTAGGTGGAAGAAAACTTTTCTATTGGTCATCAAACTGAGAGTGAAAGGGATCCAATAATTATGTTGTTTAATCTTCAGCAAGTGTAGACTAGGATATTCATGGGGAACTGGAAACTATGGTTGTGTGTGGGCTTCCACACGAGGTCTGGTAGTGGTACCAATCCTGTGACTTTTCTCTTAGCTCCTAGTTTTTGCTGTTCGTCATTTTTCATTTGGACCTATGTCTTTTAGGATTTTGTAATTAAGTTAGCAAGTCTATATGAATGAAGGGGAATGACAGTACAATATCTGATTGACTGTCAAGTAAATGATACAGATGAACTGCTCTCAAATTGTGTTTTAGGTAACTGCAACCCACTAAAAGAAAGGTCTCAGGATGCTGAGTCTTGCATCTACCACAACTTTCTTCATATATCTGGTCTCCATATTGGTTTCTACAGAATTTTTGTCTTCAGCGAAGAGTTTTATAGCTTTAAAAAATAGGAAACTTGCTTTGAATGCAGGATCAGCAGAGGGAGAGATTTTTCTTGTGTTGTCGGATTTCAGAAGCCTTGGTAATTAACTTGAATCTTAAAGATGTGTAGAATTTAGATGCTTCTAATGTACCTCCAACCACACTGAGCTCAATCACATGTTCAAAACTGTTGCCTTGTTAAGAGTAGTTGGCTTTTTTTGGCCCTCACACATACATAAGCACATTTTGTGTATTTTTTTCTCTAAATGCTATTATGTTTATTTCTCTTATTTCCACTTAGTGGTTCATTCCATATCCTTTCTCTTCCTACTGTATTGGCATTACTATTCCCAATGGGCAACAGTACAACAGTCTTCTTTTAGCCCATTTCCCCCAGCATAGACTTTTGTTGATTTGGCTTCTAGTGGGGGGAGATGGAGCTGCTGGGCCACAGGTGGGACATGGGTGGGGGCAGTGGCTTACAGGTGGTTGGTGGTTTAACCACCACTGATTCTCCTTGATAGACTGCTATGACCTGGGCCCCATTCACACAGGAAATGGAGGTGCTAATGTGCTCCATCCACACTGTGACCAGCAGCCCTCTGTGAATCCTCAGAGCTCTCTATACCTATTGATGAGTGAGCCCCAAGAAACAACTTAGAGACTCACAAACACAGTCCTGAAAATGTTAATTCCAGCTGTCTTGTCACTATAAAGAAATGCAGATGAACATAGGCTTTTCCTACATCTTTATAAAAAACACCAAACAGATGCAGAGATGTAAGAGAAACCGTGTCTCGGATACTTTGAACTCTGTAACCGAGTCATCCTACAACCACAGTGGTGTCAAAGGACCTGTAATGGCTCCAGTGATAATGAGAAATTCCTTTTTTGTTTTGGTCTTAATTTGCCTGGAGTCACAAATTTGACTATTTGCAAAAATAGCTGAATTCAATCCCATCATATCTATGAAGAATTTCTATTGTAAGAAAAGTAACCAGCTCAGCTTTATATCTTCCAGAATGGACCACATTCCTTTCTGTGACTCTAGAGGAAATGGAAAGAACTCTCCTTACTTTCTGTCTGTAAGAGGCAAAATCAATTCTCTCAATTTCTTATGTTAGCATAAAGCCCTACTGACATGCAGACCAGAGGACTGAACTGTGTACCCACTCTGATGATATACAAATAGCCTAGGGGCTAGCTATGTTATGTGCATTGTATACCAGTTTGTAAAATGAACTAAACAGAATGCAGAGTTCATCGAGTGTAAATCATCCTAAATGCTTTCAAACACACCAGAGAAATGAATAGCCTTATTTATTTATCTAAGCTCAATTTTTCAACTTTTTATTGACAAATAAAAGTTGCAATGATTATAGGGCACAGCATCACACACACATACATGTGCCATCAAGCACTTGTTAGTCATTGAGTGTAATAAGCACTTTCCATACACTATCTCATTTCAGGATGCTAGCAAATGGGTGTCATCAGCAGTGTTTTATAAGTGAGGCATCAACTTTTCCAAGGTAGCAGCACCAGGCACTGAGTCCACACATGGCAGAAGCCCATCCTGTACATCAACATGTTCTACCCTTCTATCAAAAGACTAATAAAATATTGATCCCTCATGGTCTGTTATTAATTTCCAAAGAGACATTGTAGATCAAAGAGATAGTGCCTAGAAAATCTTGCCTCCTAGAAGGCCATGGAAATTGAGTCAACACTGGCCTTTTAGTAAGCTGAGCTATATCGAAGAACAAATAGTGTGGTCAAGAAAGAGCTTGGAACCGAGTGCATGCCACAGGAAGCATTCTGAACATGTCACTTCATGTTTGTCAAAAAGCATATTTTGAAAGCCAAGATTCAACTTTTTCTTTCTTCTCACTTAAGGGAAGTTAGTGTCCTGGGGAATTAATAGTTATTTAACTCTGAGTGGAGGAAAAGATAAATATGTCAAATTTAGACTTGCATCAATGATGGCAGATGCATCCCTCCTGGAAGTCAGGGGTGGACAACAAAAATCTCTACCCTGAGTACCTAGACACCTTTACATTTTGATTTTTGCAATATTTCTGCTCCATTTAACAAGTAGACTGTGTTGCAATCTATGTTCCAAGGTTTAGGCTCACATCTTTTAGCTGGTAAAATAAATGCATTCATGGCTTCAGGAATACAAACAGGAAATTGGTGTATACTGAGAGGCAACTAATAATTAGAAAAAAATTCAGGTGTCAGGAAGAGAACTGACATGTGGGAAGAAAACAAGAACAGGATTACAAGGGAGACAGAAAGAATAACAACATGTAGAATAAAGGTTAATAAGCAACCTGGGTACGTGTTAACTTCTAAAAATATAAGTCAGTGAAGTTCTGGACTGACTGATAATTAAGGGATTGGATTTGACTCCTAGCTTTATCTCTGATGTTTGAGAAATGCAATTATTCTCAGCCTCAATTACTTTATCTGTAAAATGGAGTTGTTGAACCACCTACTCAACTTTGTTTGTCCTTATCAAGATCAGCATAATTAAGATTATAGAATGCTATGGAGAAATGCACTTCATAAATGTAAGATACACCTCTTACTGGAAGCCACCCTATTTTCACTTTCAGTTCCTTCTAACTGGAGATTACCAAAGCAATATTGTAGAACACAACTGCAGATACTCCTCATTTTTCTGTCTTGGGTGAATTCTCTCATTCTCTTTTACAACTTTCTATCAGGAGTGCACAAGGAACCTCAAATTTATTATTTACTCCAAGGTCTATACATGAAGCTTGTACTTCAACACATCTAGATTTGGTGTCTTAAATTTAGGATTTATTTCAAAGCATGGAGTTTTGGGAATAGGATATCAGATATTTTATCTGTGGGCACAATTTTTATGATTAAACTTAGCCATTGTTATTTACAATGTAAATTTAATAACGGCACTGATGAAGAGAGATGAGAAAATTAATTCATTATTGTAGGAAAACAAAAAAGAATTGCTAGAAGATTGTTATGCTAACTTAGCTCGAGAGTTTTATAACATGGTAAGATTCAGATAACCGCAAGTTCTTTTGGGACTCACAGAAGACTGTTCGAAAACAACAGGCTGTAAGTGAACATGTATTTTTCACAGATGTTATCCAGTGTTTTGCTATGGACTTACTACATCAAGGGCACACTACTCCCTGGATCGACTGGTGAAACACTGTGAAATGGAGGTTTCCCAGTAGGGTAGTTACTGTTTAGACAGTATCTGCTGCCATCTTGAAAGGCTCTGGTCTGGAGCACGTCACTCAGGGCTGGCCCTGCATTGCAATGAATTCCTTTTGCCAGTGATTTATTTACAGGGAACTGAATCACTTGGGTTCCTCCAATCAGAATGAACCCAAGACTTAAGTGAGAAGTGCCAGGGAGATAGTTTTCTCTAGGGACTGCTCTCAGACATCATGAAATAAGCCTAGAATTGCCAGGTGCCACCAAGTAGCACTTATAATAAAACCCACATTGCAGAAGGCAGAACTAAAATGGAGAAAAGTGGAATTTTGAAGATGGTATTAAAGTCACTAGATTCAGGCTAGATCTATCTGGCACTAGCCCTGAACTCTTCTGTGCCAAGGGATTTCCTTTTCCTCCGCCTGGGCTTAAGCCCATTTAAATTAGTTTTCATGTCTTTGCCACCAACACTGAGTTCTGATATAGAGACACAGACAGAATTCTTGATACCAAGGCAGCAGACATGTCCACTACAGGTGGTCCAGCAGTGCAGTTGAGCGTGAATGTGGAGATGGACTCCGGCTGTGATGGAGTAGAATGGAGACAGACTGGTTCTGTCTGGGGGAGTAAGCCGCCTCAGCTTGGGGAGAGTGACAGTTGGTGGCCAACCTCCACTCCTACTGACCATGAGATGTACAATCTTTCTTCCTCACGTATTTTAAGCTAATTAGTTCTAGGAGGATCTAGTGGCCTGGAAAACATTTCTGGCAGCTCTTTTCATTCTCCAATTTTACCTAGTCTGTGCATTTCCATTAGCTGGTGGATATTGCTGAAGATTGCATAGTCTTAGTCACAGACTGAGCAAGTAAAAATGGCACGAGGCAAGTTTTTTCTTTCTTGAGAGAAGCAGCAGTTGGCATTAAGCCCCCTTCCACTGCAAGACTGGGTGGTGAAATGATAGAAATAGCTAAGGCAAATACAGTACATCCATCTCACTGTTAAGTATTTCTTAAGGCTACAGATAACTCATCTGAGTGATCTATTTTTTTTTTCTTTTTTTCAGTGCCAGAGATCAAACTCAGAACCTTGTGCTTGTGAGGCAGGTGCCGGAACCACTGAGCTAAACCCTCAGTCAAAGTGATCTATTGAAAAGCAAGAGACTCCTAGATTTGTATGGCCCTGTGTCCTTCTCCGCACTGGACAGTCTATTCTGACTCTCAGCAACAGCTTGTGAGGAGACCAGTACTTCTGTGTTTTGCATTGACAAGGTTTCCTGGCTATAGACTGGCATATTCTACGGCGAATGGCATCGTCAGCTGCAGACTGGTAATGAGAAGGCACAATAGTGAGGTGGGAAGGACAGAATCATCCTCAGAGTCACACAGAGCCCCTTAGACTTCTTACTGCATCCAATCAAGGTCCTTCTATGAGTGTCGGTTTTTGGATTTGGGAAATGAATATAATAGTATCTCATTCCCAGGTTTTCTGTGAAAATTGAATAAGATCAAGTGCCTGGCACATTGCTGGTCATATCTGCATCTGTTATAAAACAAATGAATGAAACATACATGATTTTATCCATGCTCATGTGCTGTTTGACTTCTGTACTCTCTCCAATCCAAATCTAGATTTTATAAATATCAACCAGACCACCACAATTCTCCTTCCCCAAGATCAGTGTCCTCCAATTTACCTTTTCTGTCTGAAGAACATAAGGGCTAGCATTCCTGTTGGTGCTTACAAAGAAGCAGAGACCAAGTGGGACCTGTGCCCAGTGGGGATCACGGGACTTGGGGACAGATTAGAGTGACAGGTGGCTTGCAGAGAAATCCTCACGAAAAGTATGGGGGTGCTCTACTCCAGGCTGCAGCGCCTTCACCAGCTGGATCAGCTGGCAGAATTCATCCCTGTCTTCTCCACCATGAGGACTTTTGCTTCATGGGTCCTGTTTCTCAGCTCAGTGTCCTTGCAAAGCGTCCCCCACTCAGCTCCCAGCCCCAGGCCTGTGCAAACCTCATGGAGGCAGGGATCTGATCTTTCATTCATTGTTATACACAGGACCTAGACAATGGCTGGTATGCAGGAGACATGATAAAGACCTGGGAAGCCCTGTGTAAACAAATAAATCCAGAACCCCGATTGGCTTTCTTCCCTCACGCATACCCAAGGGCTCTATGTGAATATCTAAAAACATGAAAATGGCTTACAGATCTCCTTTGCAGTTAATAGTGCTGCTGTGCCTCACCCTCTTGTCCTTGGCTTCTCAGAATAAGCACCAAAAGACCTTAAAGATGCAGGAAGAGACTTTAGATGACTCAGAGGAGACTAGACTGGGTGGGAGAAAGTCAAATCCGCTTTGTAGTATCCCTTTTGCCAAAGTTAAAAAACACTCCAAGAGTTTAATTTCCAGATGGGTGTTCTGCTACATTTGGATGTATATTATTAACAAACTTTCTTAAATTCTTAAGCAATGAAACTTCCAAAAAAAAGTGTTAATAGCTTTAACAAGATCATTTTTTTTTCTTTCCAAAGATATCTAGGGTTAGGCAAGGGCTGGTACAATGGCACCTGATGGCATCCATATCTGGCCTTTAGTGTGCTTTCTTCTCTGGCATCCTTCACATGTGGCTTCTGTCCTCACTGGGTATCTTCTGAAGCTAAACTCATCATATTTGAGTGAGTAAAGGAAGATAGCTAAGTGCTTGTTAGATGAGTAGATCCCATAAAGAACTTTCCCAGAAGTCTTGTCCAAATCTTCCATTTCCTCTGGTTGGCCATTCATAGAAAAATGGAAATAGGGTCTAGCTGGCACGTTTTTAGCTGAGTATGGTGCTTCATGTCTATGGTCCCAGTGACATCAGAGGCTCAGTCAGGAAGATGGCCTGAGTTGGCATAATGCAACCCCATCTTCAAAAATAAATAAATAAATAAATAAATGCACAAGATGTTTATTCTTCTCAATTACAGAAGTGAGTGAAGAAGAGAATGAATATCTGGCAGCCAGTTAGCAGCTGTATAGTGTATATTAGTCAAGAGGAGTAACTGAATTTAAGAGAATTTCTCTTGTAAGCTTAAGAAGGATCTGTGAGAAGATTGAGAGAGCAGACATGACAGGGCCACACTTAAAGAACTATGTTCCCAGATCTACACCATCAGACCGGCCACCTCAGCTTCCTGCAGCAGCTTCCAAGAACCAGAGCCTTGCTGGCTCCCCACCAACCAGGGAGTCGCTGACCTCAGCAGAGCTAGCCCGGCTCCAGAAAAACTCACTTCCGGACTCACTTCCGGTGCCTGGCTACCTCCCGATGCGGCTTCATACCTCCCTCTAAGAATGGCAGGAGTCAGCAGAACTCCCTTTCTGTGATAGAACCTTAGGTGGAGGGGTCTGGGGAGTGAAGTTTATAGATTTAGAGACTTTAATTCTATAGAAAGAGGCTTCAGACAAGTGCCAAGGAAGTCAATTGGCAATTTTGGTTTCAGTAATTTAACTTCATGACATAATCCACAAATTTGCTATTTTCAGCAACTACCTATATATTTCTTACCAACCATTCATTCCTTACTGAATGTTTATGAAATACATCCTTTGTGTTGGCTACAACATTAGGGACACTCTTCATGAAAAGTTAGGATGTGAGAAAGTCAGGATTTAGGAAGAGGCAGAAGTTGTACAGTACCAGATTTAGTGAACAAGATAGACAAGGACACGCTGTAATGGTTTTACAACCTTGCCATTCATTTGAGTGACACTCTGTAGCAGCATTCACTGTATTTTTGATCAAAGGTACTCATGAAGGAGAACATCTAGAACTGCCTCAAAAAGTGGCAAGGACTTTGGATCAATGTGTTTGAAGTGAGAGGGAGTATTTTGGGGAGGAGGAGAGCACTGTATCTTTTACTAAAATTTAAAAATTATTTATATATTTGCTATATATTTCAGTGTTCCACTTGCAAATGTGTTATCCTGGATGGGATTCTGGGACAGAAAAAATCATTAGGAGAACACTGGGCAAGTCTGAATAGAATGTGGCTTCAGTTAATAATAACGTACAACATTGGTTCATTAGTTGTGACAAATGTCACAGAAATGTGAGATGGTAATAAATGACGCAGAATATGAGATGTGCAGAAACATGCTGTTGTGTCTTTGCAATAACTCTGCAGCTCTACAACTAGCCAAAAATTTAGAATGTTTGTTAAAATCAAATGTTGATGCCTAGGATCTTTCTTAATAACATAATGCAACATTGAAGAAGGTGGGACACAGACACTAACACTTTGGGAAGGATTTCCAGGTGTTTTTCAATGTGCCATTGGGGCTAAGAATCAGTGCTTTATATTCGGCAACTGATTTATATCTTTTAAAACCCTGAGATGGTAAAACAAAACATCTGTGGGGCCATATGCAGCCTGTTGCCACCAGTTTAGGAATTCTGCTCTCTACTTTCAAGAAAATTATAGAATTGTTAGGGAGAAACACATGTCATCAAATAGGGAGGCAAATGAGAGATCAGAACAGGATGCTTGAAGAATCGCAAAGAGCCAGCAGAGGGGCTAGTGGGAGAGAAAAATGTGGCGGTGGTCTGTGCAACTCAGGTTATATTCGGAAAATTCCTGATATTTTCCTGTTGTTCATCTAGTTTTCTTTTCCTACACCTCATCAGCTACTACTCTTCCCTGGCAGTAGGCACGGGTGAAGCACATATAATCAAATGAAAAAGGAGGATAGATCAGTTTTCTCAAAAAGCAGCCACTGAAGTCTGACGTGGAGCACATACCTATAATTCCGGGATTCTGGGAGGCTGAGACAGGAGGATCATCAGTTAGAACCCAGCCTAGACAACTTACTGTCTTAGTGAGCCAGTAAAAAAATTTTTAAATGCAAAGGGCTGTAGATACGGCCCAGTGCAAAGGCCTTGGCTTTAATCCCCAGTACTGACAGGAAAAGTGGTCTTTGACCAGCTAAACTGTATCACCTGGGGACTTGGTAGGCCGCACACTCAGGTCACATTCCAGAGCTGTTGGAGTGAAATCTGTATTTCAGTTCATGCTGGAGTGAGTTATACTCATGTCTACACTGTTAGGGAGATTAGAATATAGCCAGCAAGGCAAGAGCTCAGCACGAACCGAGTATAGGGCCACACTGGGTGTTAGCTTTGGGGAACGTTAGGAACACCCAGGGAGTTCTGTAGCCACCAGGAACACGGGGGGCACATTCCACACTTCTTTGGACAGTAGTTGGGGTGAAATTCATGCCATCATCTTATGCAATATGGTAAGAAGAGCAGAGAGCACTGGCAGAGGATAGGTCTGAGTCTGTGGGTCCCCCAGGGTGCAAAAGTGCCTGCTGCCTGCACATTTTAGCAAAATCAGGGAGGAAGCAAATGCTCATCACCTCCCCACACACATCTAAGCACTGCCTTCAGAAGTCTTGGGATGCACACAATCTCTTGGAAGAGAAGAGACTTTTTCACAAAAAGCTGGAATTTCTGGTTTCCTGAGAAGTTGGCACCTTTCCTATTTTCTGGGAAGTAATGATTTTAAATCTAAGGAATTTTATTTGGCAAATGGAGGTGTCCTTCTCTAAGCCTCCTCTGATCAAAAGGAATTATATAAGAGAAAAGAAGCTAACATTGTATATGCTGGTGTTTCTGAGTAGAAGTGCATGCCTTTCCACTGGTGCTGCATGAGGGAGGAGTCACGGAGACAGGGCCTGCAACTGAAAAGGAGACTTGGCATGGTGTTTACCATCTGCTCAAACATCCACTTCCTATTGAGCAATTGAGCTGTTACTGAAATCATCCTGGTAAGTTACCACCATGAACATTCTTACAGAAATCATTTTTAAACTGTGGAGTTTTTTTGGGGGGATGAGATTATATATCCAAATTATGATTATTTTGTCAATATTGAAAATAACTTCATGACATTTTCAAATATTGCCAGACTGCTTTCTAGCATACTACCTTGTAGCTCACCACCTTTTGTGGCACTTATCTCTGCATAGTCTCAGCACACTGCATTTTTATAATCTGAATCAGTTTAACTTGGTAAAAGACAGACTCAAACACAGTAGGATTTTTAGAGTTTACTTGAAAAATAGCAGTTCATGAACCGGGAAGCACTAAACTCTAAGAGTGATTGGTTTCTAAGAGTGACTTTGGTAGAAATACAATGAAAATATTTACTTGATTTATTGTTATAAAGTTCTCTCTTTTGAAATCTATTTTTCTATAAAGTCCCTAAATATAGCATTAGAATTTTTTGGCTGCTTTTGATTTACTGATTTTAAGTTCTGTCTATCTTTGATGTGGATATTTACAAAAAATAGCTCAGGTTACATTTTGCTTATGTTAGCAAATTAGGTCAGATTAAGGTCACCTTGAAGGCCCAACTGGTTTCCTCCGCTCAGGGCTTCTTCCTGCTTGGTCTCCATTTTAGTTTGCTTTATCAAACTAATTTAAAAGGTCATTCCTACAGGTTTTTCCATAATTAAGGATAAGGTGGTGAATTATTTATGTATTGTTTTTCTGTATTTCCTCATATTGCTTGTTCATTTCTTTTAATATCTTGATTCTAGCAACTGCTATAATGTGTGAAGTGTGATGTTACAATATATTGAATATTTAAATTTTAAAAAGTTATAGTAAAAGACATCTCACCATTAATTCCCCTCAAAATACTTCCCTTCACCTCATATACATTTATTCCATTGTTTCGAATTAGTTTTTTATTTGTTTGTTTGGTGGTTTGGTGGTTTGTTTGGTTGGTTTGTGGTTCAGGCTGGTCTTGAATTCACTATGCAGCCAAAGCTGGCCCTGAACATACAGTGATTCTTCTGCCTCAGTCTCCTGAGTGGTTCTTGTCACTTTCTGAAGCAGCTTGCATTTCTGGCAATTTCTGTCCAAAATGAAAAAGTTTACTGCATGTCCTCATCAACCTTTTTTACTGGATCCTGCACCATGTGAGTTCTGGCTCTTCCCCAATGTCAAAACAATCATGAAAGGTAAATGTTTTGAACCCTTCCAAATGGAGGCAGCCATGACAGTGCAACAAAAGACACTTTGTTGCACAATAAAAGAAGACTTCCAGAACTGCTTCAGAAAGTCATAAGAACGATGATATAAATGTGTTCAAATTGAGAAAGAGTATTTTTACAGAGGGATTAATGGTGCTGTCTTTTACTGTAGTAATTTTCTTAAACTTAAATATTTATGGTATTCTAAGTGAAAATAACTTCAAGGTTTCATTGTCTCCATGATACAAGAGAAGGTGAAGTTTCACACTGGACTAAGTGGCTCTGTCTTTTCTTACCTCTTCCTAGTTCCAGACGTGGGTCTTGTAATTGTTGGCATCCCTTCAGATCTGCAGGTTGTCTCAGTGCACAGAGTTATCAACACAATGTTTGGTGTGTCTTTGTCTTTCTGAAAAATTGCCTTAGTCTGCTCATGAGAGCCACTTCCGGTCCTAAAACCACTTTCTGGGACACACATGGGACCCTCTCTTTTCTCACTTTGTGGGTTGGTGTTTACTACACATCCTCAAAAAGTCTAGCAAATTGTAGGAACATTCAGTACTTTTGTGGGGACTCCACCAGCTCAGAAAGCTCAAGCACAATATTAGTAGGGTTCATGGCAAAGGAAAATTTGACATACTTCTACTTTTATGGGGAATATATTAATGTTTTGTGTTAAATGTGATAGTTATTACGTTTTAAATATACACTCTTTATTAAGAAAGAAGATTCACAGAGTTTGAATCAAGAAAATATTTGTATTTAATCAAATACTTTCTTTGTACTTGTTCTTGTAATTATACAGCTTCTACTCTGTCTTGTTAAGATAATAAATCCCTTGATAATGTGTTCCATGTTATGTCAACTCTGCATTCCTGGAATAGATCTTCCTTGATCATCAGGGATAGTTAATTTTTTTAAGTTTTTGGGGGTGATTTCACTTTTTCTCTTCCTACTTTCTTTCACTTCCTCATTTCCTTCCTCATTCCCAACTTCCCCTTCTTTCTTCCTTTGTCTCTAGACGGATAATTACAATTTTTTTTGATATTGGCCTTAATCTTGGGAAATACATACTTACCTTGTAAAATCAGTTCAGCAGTATGTTGACCTTTTGAATTTTTGGAAATGATTAATACGTAGTACAATTGTTTGTTATTTAAGAGATTTGCAAGCTCAATGGGACCAATGCCCATCTCTTCCTCTTCTTTTGTTTTTCTATCTAATTAGCTTTTTCCTTGCTATAATAAGTTTATTATAACATCTGAACTCCTGTTTGCTTTCCCTCAGGGTGTACTAAACAGCACAGTGGATGACTGTAGACCACTTTCTAGAACATTCTTAGAAAATCTCCAGGAGTCTCTGGTGGAGGCTGTGTTGTGTGAGTGAGATCTGGATTTATGCTAGTTTTATTAGTGCTTATATTTTACATTTTAAAAAGCTCATTTATTTGAATTTGGTTATCAAGTGTTTTATCATATAACTGAAAATATTTCTCCATTTCAGTGAAATTTTAAAAAGTTGCTGTGAATTATAATAGCTTTTTCTTGGCACTGAGTCTTACCAACTTGAAGTTTCCTTTTATTTTGATGATTAGCCCTTTAAAAGATTGTCAAAGAAACTATTCCACAGTTTTCTTCCCTATTTATTTAAATTGAGAGTATTAAGTCTCCTTTTCCTAGTTTTTCTTGCTACTTTCATCTATTTTTAAAAAGTAGGCAACTTGGAGAATTCATAAAATAAGAAAAATTATCGCTCAGCCCCCCAAAACACAGAGACAACTATAGTTCTTTTGATACATTTGCTGATGTATTGTTTATATAACTATATGCAATCCATATATATAACTTTACTTTTATTAATCATCTATGTGTGTTATGTGATGTGTGTATACACACACACACACACATAAAAATATTTGTATTAGTACCTTCCTATAGTAACAATATTTATATACTTGTGGGGAATTGGTACTTGTACATAATATGTCTTAATTTTTCTCTTCATCCCTTGTCCCTTCCCCCCTTCCAGTTCTTGATTCTCTTCCTTTTTCTTCATTTTTTATGCATGTTTGAAATACATAATGTTCACATTCCTTGTGTGGAGTTCGTCCACATACAGAACCCATCCTTAATTTTAAGAATATATTGGAATTATGTTGTGGATATCTTATCTCATGTAGCTTATTATTTAAAAGATTCATTTTTTTCTACTGCTGGGACTGGACCCAGAGCCTCACATATATGTAGGGCATGTGTCTATCACTAAATTGCACTTTAGCTCCTAATTTTAAATTTTCATGAACTTTGATACTGTTCTTTGTTGTGAAATTGCATCCTCTTTACTTTGAGAATCTAGAATTTAGAATCTTTTTTTCTTTACATGAAGACTTTTGTCACTTAATTGATTGATATTTTTGATGACTTACTAGGAAAATATATATTTAACTTCTACAACTCTCTATGTTTGTTAATTCTATCAATTTACTGTTGACTAATCAAATCTACATTTCCTTCATGAAGTGTACATCCCTTGATTTGTTTTGAGGAGCATAGCACTTCAAGTTATAATTCTGTTTCTATTTGTTTTTTTTTCTTTATATAGCCTCAGGCTCTTGTTTATCATCACATAATGACTTCATTTCACTTTGAAATCAAATAGTGGTGTAGGAACTTGGACTTCGATCAAGGGAGCAGGCCACACCACCAGTTCCACCATGTGTCCCCAAGCCTGTCCCTTAGTATTAGTTTTCTGGGACTGCTATTAACGTAGTACCATGGACTGGGGGCTGAGGAACAGGAATTTATGGTACTGCAATACTGGGAGCTAGAAATCCAAAGCCCAGAAGTGGCCAAGATCAGTGGCCCTGGGGTGGTAAGGGAGGAGTCTGTTCAGGGCACTCTCCTTGGTGTGGAGATGGCTCTTTTCTCCTTGGGTCTCTTTGCATTGTCTTCCTCTGTGTTTGTAGCTGCATCCAAATTTTCCTGCTTTATAAAGATGCACTAATCATATTGGGCTAGGGCTACCCTAATACCTCATTTAGCTTGACTACTACTGTTTTCAAATAAGGTGATCTTCTGAACAAATAGATTAGGGGTTGTGTGTACACATTTTGAGGGGTTACAATGTAACCCATAACACCACATTAACAGCTAATTTGAAGGAAACCTGGGATCTTATATATTTTGGAAAGATCAGTTTAAAAGTGTTTATTATTTGCTTGTTTTTTTAAAAATGATATTACAGCTTTTTCATGTTATAGTGCCCTGTGGCTACATAATGATTTCTATGGAACTCCTAGAGGAACATTTTATTGGTTTGGGAAAGGCTAGCAGGCAACTCACAAAAACTGTTGTCCTCACATATGCATTGCTTATTTCTTTAGATTTTAAGTATTTTTAGAAAATGTGAACATTAAGTATATAATATTTACATGTGATATTCAGTTCAAAGCTTTCCATTTGCTTTGGGTCCAGTAAAACCTCTAGTCATGTCCTTCTTGCGCATCACTTTATAAAATGTGTCTTTATTTTTCCTTCTCTTTCTTGCTTCACTCATGGAGTTTTAGAAGTGTGCTTTAAACCCTTGATTTCCATATGAGAGCATGATGATCTTGTCTATTTTGATTACTTTCCTAATGTTTGAAAACATTAATTATTTAAACACACTGTTTACTCCTAAAACTTTCTTATATAGACTAGTGAATTCGCAACTCTACTTAGGGTAAAAGGAGTTAAAAGTTTTCCATGAAGCTGCCTGGAGGACAGAAGCACAGGTGGCAATATTTATACCAGTTCTCTCTCTCTGTGTCTGTGTGTGAGATACATTTCAAGAAAGCCATCACTTCCCAGGCCGGGTTTCTTGCACTAGGCCTGGCACACCTCCCCTGAGCTGCTGTGCTCTTTGACTCCTTTCAGCCTCAGTGGCCCTTGTGCAGAGCAAAGCCTTTGGCATGGGGCTACTTCTTCTGGAAAGTACAACAGCTTCTGCTCTCAGCCAGTGACCTTCTCATAGGGTATAAAAGATTGGTCGTTTGCCTGTGTGGTAATCAGCTAAGCTGTGCACTGTGGCCCGAAGGCCTTTAGGGCAGTGGCTGAAGCCAGGCTCCAGCTGAGACCACATCCTAGCTAACCTTTCCCTCTTGTCCTCTCCTGCTTCCCTCGTTCTTCTCCCCCAGCTGCACTCCAACAAATCACCTCCATCTCAAGTTCTACTTCCAGGGAACCTGTCCTTACACAGTAGGCTCCTACAACGAAACAGCACATAGAAACCACAGACCTAGTTCAGTTGTGTTGTGATACACACACCAGGTGACCTGAACCCCTGCTGTTTCTAGTGAGAGAAGGTCAAATTTGTCTTTTAATTAGTCTTCTCCCATCTTTTGAGAAGTGTCCTATGGAGGCCATTTTTTATTCCACAGGTACAGGGTGAATATCAGATATCATTATGGGGAAGCTGTAGATCAGTGTACAGAGTCCAACTTCAGATGCTTCAGACTCTGATATGAGAGAGTTTGCTTGTTAAATGTCTCCTCTGAGGAGTAGTCTATTACTATTCCTTATTCATATGACAGTTAGTTGTTTGTTTGTTTGCTCTTATGGGAATTGAAGACCTGAGGTTCAAACACCTTGAATTAGGTAAGGTAGAAAACATTGAAGAGGAGATAAACAGGTAAGAAGAGCACTTTGGCAGGTGGAGAGAGCAAAATGGGAAGATGACTCCAACCTAACATATGTGAAAGAGAATCATCTTGACCTCATATGATAAGTGCTCTTTCTCCCTAGTTCAAATGACATAACCATCTCTCTTATTTTCTCCCACAATGTGCTCTTCTTATCCAGTCTAACATTATTTTCTCAGTCAAACCCTCTAAACCTTTCTGAAATCCTCTCACTTTTCCCTTCTTCTGTGCCAGCAATCCTGTATAAATCACCCTTACATCACACCTGGACTGCATGATAGATTAAAGACAGCATTTCCAATCCATTATTTACCTGACAAACGTAGTATCTTCAGAAACACACCCTTAATCAGACCAGGCTCCTGGTCAAATCCTTCACATGGTCTCTATTTGGCTTAAGTTGAAGTCTAAAATCTTCATCACGGTCCATACAACCTTACCTAGTTTGGCCTCTGACTATCAGTGTACATTTTCAGCATCTTAAATGTCCATCTTCACATCCTCCCCATCAAGTTGCTCCTTCCTTTCACTCATCACATGAGTAGGCAGGTCTCCTATCTCCCCACACCCTTTTCATCTCACAACTGTTCCTTCACCTGGCTAACACCTGCTCCACAATTTCAGCCTAGTCCCTTCTTGTGTCCCCACAGTATCTCATCTTTTGCAGCCATCATCACACTTCATTATTTGTTTTTTTCCTCATAAGAGCAAAAGCTCTGCAGCCAGGAACTATCTTTCCTTTTCTCTACATAGCATCAGGGTGTAGTACATTGAACCTTAGTGCAGATGAGAAAAAGGTACCTCTCCAGGCTGAGGACTTCCAGGAGATTTCTCATTACACTTGGTTGGCACTGCATTGTCAGTATATCAGAGCCCGGCTAGTTTTTAGCTATGTGTGCCTCTATGGTCATGTGACTTTGTAATCTTGAAAAGTAAGAATCAAGTGCTGTTTGGGATGGAGGAAAAGAAGATAATCACAAGCATATTTGCTTTAGTCACTGAGACTATAACAGGAGAGCTTATTACAATGAAATAGGTGCTGAAAAATGAAAAAAATCCTTTAGAATAGATGAAAGAAATTTTAAGCAAGGAAATCAACTGATCACTTCGCATATCTGACAGGACTGTTAACATCGTATTATAGATTAATGGGCAATTTTCTTCTTAGCAGGTTGTGCACAGAATAATGAAACATAATCTACAGCATCCTAAGTTTGATACTAGATGATATGATTAGCAATTGAGGATTCTATTAAACTGGATGTGAGAGATATAACAAAAGTGATATGATCCAATACACTTTCTTTTTTTCACACCCAAGAAGTTTAGGGACAGATCACTCTGGGCTGACTGTGATGATATCAGTCACAATTCCCATCAGCCACTCAGCTTCCTTCTATTTTTCTACTTTGTTATTCTTCCCCATCACACTAATAAGAATGGAGGTTGAGTTGCTAACCGCCAATGTCTACACACAATGTTTTCCTATCTGTCTTTATTTATGTGCTTTAAATCCCCTATCATCTTAAGTTGAATATTCAATTTTTCAATGTCCCATTCATTTTTTCCATCCTTACCTATTGTTGTTATTTAAGCCCTGGTTTTTGTTTTCTAAGTCCACTCATCAGTGCTCCATGAATTCTGCTCTTTATGAATGCTTGCATTTCTTTATTGTCTCTTCACACTGCTTACAAGTCTACTGATGTCTTTCTGTGTTGTTAGACACTGTGGTTTGGATCAATGTAACACCTGCCCCCCAAACTCTGACGTGCTCAGAGGTGAAGCGTTAGAAACATGGTTGGGTCATGGGAGCTCTGTACTTGTGGATGGAACCCAGCAGTGTATTCAGAGGCTACGTGTGCTTTTGTTAGGGCAACATTACTGGAGGTGGACCTCTGGGGAATGGGGCCTGGATGTCTTTACCTCCCTCCCTGGGTCCTCCCTTTGCCCTTACTGCTTCCTGTCACTCTGACGTGAGCATCTTTCTTCTACCAAACTCTTCCACCATGCTCTGATGCCTTGGAGCCAGCCAACTGCGGATTGAAATCTCTAAAAACTATGAGCCCAGGAAATCTCTTTTCATTTAAGCTGTGGTTGTTAGGTGTTGTGTCTCTGAGATGAAGAAAGTGAATAAGACACTGGATATTATTGCACAGTCACACTTTCTTTTATCTCTAACTCTGTTAACAGTTGACTTCTCCTTGCTTTGAAGTCACTGGGGAAGTATACCCAATTCTTCCATTGTTATTTCACTCTTTCCATTTTGATTCCTGGGATAAAAATATTTAGATTTGTTTTAGGAGCTTGTCTTTTTTGTTGCCAGAACTTACAAAATTTTTAAGGAATTTTGTTAGTGGAAAGTTGAGTTGTACTACTAGAAGCCTATGGAAATCTAGCATAGAATAGTTGTGGAAAAACCTGTAGAAGCCTAGAAAAAAAACCTGAAATTTTCAGTCCCTTCAAATTATGTCTCATCTTTTGATTGCCTTAATTTATATGCTTGTGTTTTTATTAGCATTTTAGCACTTATTAATCATCAGGAAATTATGGCCCATGGACAAAATCTGAAGCACCACATGGCTTCTGAGGAGAATACTATTGGATCATAGCTGTACTGACTCACTTAAATATGGTTGATGACTGCTTTCTTGGCAGAAGGACAGAGTTCAGCAGACATGACAAAGACCATATGGATTACAAAGACTAGACTATGTGTCATCTGACCCTTTGAGGAAAAGTTTGCTGATACCTGTTCTAGAGGCTCATTGAATTTTACAGCAGCTCAGAGGTTATATATTTCACCCATCACCTACGTTGTAAGTCATACCAGGCTCTGTTCCCAAGACAGAGATTCCATGTCATCATTTATGTGATGCTTTTACATATGCAATGACATTTAAACCTCACAGAAATACTCTTATCTTATGTAGATAGGAATCTAATGTGCCCTGGCAAGGTTGCATACACTATGGAAAATATTGGAGCTATGACTTGAATCTATGTCAATATAAACATAATATCTCAGTTCTTCTTTATGTAATACTGTCTCTGAGTATTGTGCCTTGATGTTTGTTATGCCTAGGCAGAAAGTTTGTCTGCATTCCCCTTGTGTCCAGAGACTTTGCCTGATGCTGAGATTAAGAATAAATCTTGCAGAAGAGATGTTAAGGCAATCTAATGTTGAAGCTGTGGCATGTCTACTGTTGGGAGTTTTAAGTCAGATTTTTGTTGTGAATCAAGAGCAAAGAGTCCAGCAGAATGATTTAAAACATTTTTAATTTGGCCAGAGAGGAAACTCCAGTAAGGCTGCACACTGAAGATAGATCACAGGAGATCTTGGTTGCTGAGAGGAACAAAACAATGGAAAAGATAGACTGAGGGTATCACAGGAAGCAGCAGGACCCCATCTTTTACAGTCTCAAAACTGCAGAAGTGAAAGACTTTGCTTTGAGAGCAGTCCCAGGGTTTTATGGTAGAGAGTGACATCGTGATTTAGGTTAAGAAAATTGCTCTTTAGGATTTGGTCCATAGACTCTGGACGCTGCCAGCTAAGAGAGAAGGAAGCCAGGCTACTGCTGCAGCTGGAAGCACACCTGGGCATCAACCACATGATGCTGTTTCAGGTGAATATGAAATGCAAGAGTTGTGTGGTCAGGAAGGCTCCCACCCAGATTTCAGAAAAAGTCTGAGAAGCTAGGCAGTGTGCTCTTGGGAGGGCAATGTGTGAAGCTGTGGGTGTGAAGTTGAAGATACAGTGAGGACTCCAGAAAATCAGGAATGTGGATTATTCAAGGGATGCTGAAAAAGTAATCAAAGCTAGCCAAAGAAAGAGGCCATGTGTTCTATAACCAGCAGAAGTGCCATCGGGAGAGAGCCACTCAAGTCCTTTGGAGTCCACAACTTGCTACAGATTGCCAGGGCTGCTGGAAGTGGAACAGTGGGGTTTATTGTTTTCCCTGCTGGATTTGGGACTTGCTTTGTTCCCATTCCTTGCTACTTTTTGTTTGTAACTTTTAGAATGGAAACACCTGTTTTGTGCCATTTAATGTTGGATGTGTTTAACCTTTTTCTTTTCTTTTGTACAGGATCTTGCAGCTAAGCATTTGTCTTAAATCATAGAGGAGACTTTGAACTTGGGCTTTTTATCAATGCTAAATGGGTAGGACTTTGGCAACTCTTAGAAATGGATTAAGTGCCTTTTACATAACAGGATATACAGAGGTTGGTTATTGGGGTGGAATATTATGGCTTGTCTTCTCTCTTTCTTGCTCTGCAATCTGCTGCCCACCATGAACTATTTCTCCTCTGCAACGCTTATTTACTATGCAATCCTGCCTTCGGTGAGAAGATAACTACGACAAGTACTGTAGTGTTAAGTGTGCTTCTTCTCAATGAGTTTGTGAGAAGGGGCTAGATGCTTGCTTTTAAGGTTGGCCATGAAATAAATACCAGTCTCAGTGCCTTTTAGGAGTAAAGGGAGGGGAAAAAAACCTCTGGCAGCATTAGCAGAGAACAGGTCTATTTTTGTCCTTCGAGTACTAGTTTTTCTCTAATACTTAAAATATGTGATGCGCTCCTTTACTTAACAAAGCAGTGATTGCAGAAACTTGTTAAATCTGAGCTAATTCACTGCATTATAGCACTACTTTCCCTAATTTGCTTGTTCCAGATTAACAGCCACTCACTTGAAAATTACTTCTTTCACAATTTCACTAGATATCCCCTCTGGATTGATTGGATGCATAGACCTGCAATTAAAAACTGGATAAGACTCTCCTGTGTATATTTCTTCCTGATCTTTAAACATGTAACACTAAAAAGTAATTATTATTTTACAGTACTCAAAGATTCTCACATTATCAAAGTGCAGGTAGGAAGTATAGAACCAGGAAGTAAGCTACATTCAAACTGGGTGGCACTGGGTTGTAACTCCATCTGGTTTTGTGGGAAGGAATTGGCAGCTAAAGGGAAGTTGGTAGAACAGGATAGACAGCATCCACAGTGGGAACAGGAAAATAGATTGTGGTAGAGACAGAGAAAGAAACAGAAATTCCTCTTGTAAATTTCCATGTGGGTCTTCCGGGTACTGGCAAACAAGGTGACACAGAGAGATCAATGGCATGGCTGGGAGGCTCGTTGGCATGCCTAACGTGTGAGATTATCATAATGCCTGCTTCACACCTGCAAGAACAGGTCCTCCTCTTGGGAACATTAGAGGCATGGGCAGAGAAAAGGGCACACAGCAGGCCTGGCAAATAGGTCTGATAATGCATTAAATCGCTTCCTTTCATGTTACAGGACAGCCTGGAAAGTGAAATCTTCCACCCATGGCTTCCTCCACCTGACAGTATTTTATGTACATGTTGGTATATTTGTCTCCCAGAAGTGTGAGTGCCATGTGCCTGCCTTGCGTCACACACAGGAATGCATTGACTTGTGGCTTGCTAGAGCTGGGTACCTGTTCTGTCGACAGCAAGAAGGGAATTTAAGAAAACCCTCCTGGGATGAGGAGGTCCCTTTCTAATTATATTTCTGTAGCCTCCCGTTTGCTTCCAAGGCTGCCCTGAATCAGGTCCTTGGGCACTAACAAGTGACAGGTGAAATTCACACCAGGCAGTCTGTCAGGGCTTGGAACTGACGCCAATAATTCCCAGTAGGCTATTTTTACAAAGGTGTAAAGTTTGTTCTCTTAAATTACTTTGAACATACTTCTCAGGATTTTAGACACACTTTTAGCAGGATTCCAAAAGCGTGGCAAAGGCATGAGGGGAGACTGTGCTTTTGATAAGAACTTTTGAAATTAGTTTTTACACAGCCTTCAGCACCCAAAACATGGTGATAGTCATTTTCATGCCTTTTTTCCCCAAAAGCTGCTGCAACAGAATATATCAACATGTCACTTATTAATTATCTTTATTATTTTTCTGTCAGCTTCAACACTCTACTGAAAATAATAATTTGTGGTATTGGTGGAAGGGTCTAACGATGCATTTAATAAGAGAATCATAGGTGATGTTTCATTTGTATTAAACAGAGTAAATAAAGAAATTCATTCAGGAAAGAAAAACCTAGACCTGCTCAGAGTAGAGCACATTCACGCCGTGAGACAAACAAATGATGCTGGTGACTGGAGGACAGAGACACGACTCTGAAGAAAGAGAACCCAGGAGACTCTTCTTGTGAGCAGTTTTGCCAGTGTTGTCTGTGTGGTTATAGGTGCAATACAGGTGAGCTGGCTCTGGGACTTCTACCGCGATGAATAGCAGCTGTCAGTCTGTTTCCTACCACTATAACAGAACACCACAGTCTGGGAAAGTTAGAAACAACAGAAATTTGATTGGCTCACATTCTCAGGCTGGGAAGTCTAAACTTGAGAAGGCATAGCTGGTGAAGGGTGAAGGCCTTCTTGTTTCACTCTGACTTAGCAAAAGATATTAAATGAAATTAGAGGAATAAGAAAGAGGGGAGAAGGCACGGCCCATACTTCCCAATAACCCACTCCTATGACAGTGACATTAATCCAGGCACGAAGGCAAATCCTTTATGTCCTATTTACCTTTCAAAGGTTGCATTAGCGATGAAATTTCAACCTTTGGAAGGAACATCTAAATCGTAGTTGACACCATTTTCAAACTCACATGGTTAACAAAACTGAGACCTTGATTTAAGAAATAACTGATAGCAGAAAGAACCCAAACACATACAGATTGTATTTATTTATATTTTGTTATTTTTAAATGCTAGAGTAATCAAATCATCCCACAGAAGTGAAAGGCAGAAACTCTCCGTTGCAGGCTGGCTGGGGCTGGACATTTGTGGGGTGGGTATTGGCATGAGCTGTCTCCCAGCACTCTGCCCCTGTGGCCTGAGAGAGTCCCACCAGGACAGTGTTTTGGATTTGGAGCGGTGGTTCCAGGGCCAGCCTCCAGATGGTACAAACCCTTTTGCCTGGACTCCCCAGCACAGGAGGGGCCATTGTCCTTAGTGTAGTGGGGACTGGCTGGGGAGATACCGTACAGATTTCCCAGGGTGTGACTCTAGGCAATCAGGGAGCCACAAAGTGGTAGCTGGGAGAAGAAAGTGCTCAGGGCTGTGCTCAAAGAGCCGGGAAGAGTGGATCTCGTCCATCTTCCAGTGGGCTGACTGGTGGTTGGTTCAAGGAGAAGAAGGAATGACTGCTCAGACATCTGCCCACCTGTCTCCTGCATGGAGAGAGCTAAAGAAATGCCTCTGGATTTCACAGTGCTGCTATCAATACTGTTTGTCAGAATGGCTGGGGAGACACAAAGGATCTAAGGCACTGTCACTGCTGGAAAGACCTCAACGTGTGCATTGACTCACATTGTCAATCAGGGAGCTTTGGCCTCAGTGTGGTGGAACAGATTGAATCGTGATCTTCGCAGAATGATGGATGCAGGGGAAGCCAGCAGATGGTGCGCAGGGCTCTGGCCAAGGCACTATTAGCAACAGAGCCTGGTGCTTGCAATCGCTTAGTCAGCTAAAGCTGCACATGAGGCATAGGCTCGGGAGTGGGTCGGCCTAGGGTGGTGTGAGGACACACATCAAGGGCCCCGCCTGGCAGAGCAGATTTTCCTTAATCCTCTCCACACTCACCATGTGGCTGCAGCCTATAGGGTTTCTCAGATTCTGTCAGAGGGCCTCCATTGATCTGTACAATTCCATGCTTCTGGCACCTTATCTCAAATATTTGGTTGAACTTCAGAGCTTCCCAAGTTGTTTGTATGTAGGAGTGGTTGTCTGATAAAAACTTTCTTCTTCTTTCTCCTCCTCTTCTCCTTTTCCTTCCTCCTCCTCCTTGATTGTGGCTGCATAAATGAATCAAAACTGACAGGCATGGTGGGACATACTTATCATCCTAGTTACTTAGGAGACTAAAGTAGGATGATCATGAGTTTGAGGGCAGCCTGGGCAGCTTACCAAGACCTTATGATAAAAAAGAACAGAGATCATAGTTCCATGTAGAGCACTTTCCAAGCGTGTGTGAGGCTTTGTATTCAACCCCTAATACTGAAAAAATGAAATGAAACAACTATACCAGCTTATAAAAACAGTATCCAGTTAGGAGGGGAGGTGTTGAAGACCTTCAAACACACACAGACACACAGAGTATCTCGTATTGGAAATATTTGAGACCAGAAGTATTTTGGATTTGAAATATTTGCTTACTCTTATGAAGTCTTGGAGATGGGACTGAAGTTTAAACATAGGTTCACTTACGTTTCATGTGTACCTGCAGCACATAGTTTGAGGTAGTGTTATGTGATATGTTTAGTGTGCTGGCAGTTTGGCTGATTCTTCTCATGTGAAGTAAGATGTAAGAACTTTCCACAGGTCAGAGCCTAAAAAATGTTGGGCTTTGCAGCATTTTGGATTTCAGCTTCCCAGCCTAGGGATGTTTATCCTGCAGATATATACCTGGGCACCCTCCACAAATATCCTGGGAGGATCCATGTCATCCTATCAACTTGGGTTATTTTGCTAGTGTTTCAGTATCTCAGTATTTTAGTTACAGTGATATTTAACAATGGGAAACAAAAATAAAGCTAGAATGTCTTCAATAAGAAGAGAGTCATTTTCCCCCATTCAATAAGGAATGTGGCATTGGTGAGTGTCTTAGTTGCTTCATCTGACACCCACAAGTTAAGGAAAGGTTCATTGTAGGTCATGGTATATAGAGGTTTCAGGCCATAGTCAGCTAGCTCCAAGGCAGGGCGTCAGGCAGGCGAGTGTTACAAAGGAGAAACAGTTCCTGGCAGGGCAGGCAGGAAGCAGCAAGTTCCCCTTTCCCTTTTATTCCATCTAGGCGGGCTACAAGTCTATTGGTTGGCGCCACCCACCCCAGGGTGGGCCTTTCTAATATCCAAACTCAGAACCATGCTAAACCAATCAGTGGAGCAAATTAATAGTCATTTACCCTTAATCCATATTCACACATCCTAAACCCAGTCATCTCTGACAAGCCCCACCTGTGAGCACATGTGGCTTTGGAGAGACATATGTCTCAGATACAAGCCGTAGTGGTGAGTTTCAATTAGCGGGGAGATATGATCGGAATCATTGGTGTTTGGATCCTATGGCTTTTCCCCTCATAAATACGGGAAGCTGCTGTGGCACAAGTCATCTTGTCCAAAAGGAGACAGGGAAATGGGGAGGAGGTCACAGCCATACATAAGTACTTGTCTGCTTATGTCTCATGGCCCTGAACCAGGGCTCTTGACCCCCTACAGCTGCAAGGAAACATCTCCAGCAGGAAGGGTAAGGTGAAACAACTGTGAAGGTTTTCGAGAATCCATTCAAAGCATCCTCCCAGTGAGTTTCTGGAATCTAGAAAGATGACTAGCTTTGTCTGGTTGACCACTATGACTGAGATTATGCTTTATTCTTTTTCTAATATAAAATTTTCATTGTTGAAAGTAGTCACTAGACTTTGGCCCTTGGCGTCACCCTGTAATAATACTTCTCCACAGGGCAAGAAACTCATGCAAGAATACCAGCCTTGGAATGGTATCAAACCCTTGGCCTGATCTCTATAGGATAGAAATGGCCACGCTTTACAGTAGTGTGAAAATCTGAACATGCTTGGGGGTCGTTATCTTTATTCTCCAGCAGTTCCGTGGCATATTTGACAGCGAATTCAATTTTGCTGAATGGTAGTAAGAGTGAAAACTCAGTGTGTGACAGCAGCCTCGCTGGGTGAAACAGATGGTCAACTGCAGGAGATCCAGGCAGCCTGGTGAACTGCAGCAGGAACAAGGAGCAGTTTCGAAGGAGTCCTTCTAAGGATACACAGACGCGTAGTAAAACAATAGTCTCCTGATTAGGAGACAGACTGAGAGATCTTCTTTCTTTCTTGTGTCTCTGTGCAACTGGACCATGTGACCTGAGGGAGCTCATGGATGTCTCTGGGATTTTATTTGTTCCTGTGTGAAACAATGAAGTTGGGATTGGAAGCTTTGTTCATTCTTTCTTTATTTAGGGTGCTGGGGATCATACCCAGGGCCTTACATATGCTAAGCATGTGTGCTTTAGCACTGAGCTGTACCTCCTGGTCTGATGATGCTTTTCAGCATGAAAGATAATGATATTTCAATAAAGGTTGAACATTACATAGTTAATTGGATGGACTGAAGAATATATGGCCTGAGGATTGCACACCATCCTTTAAAGTTGATCTTACATTAAAAAGTATAAAATTAAAAAAGAGTACTACTTTTTCCTTTTCAAGAGGAGTCTCATTTCCTGCATTCCAGACAGTTTTTAAAACATGACCATCTTGGCTGACCACAAAAGCCCATGAGTCTGAAATTAATTGGCAATATTTAATATGTACATTCAAGTACTAGTCAAATATATAGTCTCCAACTACTGCTCAGCAATGACCAACATTTCCATGAAGATGATATTGATGAGCTGCTAAGTCTGCATTTCTTGCCCAGATCTTCCTGTTGAACACAGTCGGTCGCCTGCTGAACAGCATTACTGGCACAATCTACTGAACGAATTAAAACCGAACTCTTCCTCTGCAAACTTGCTCTCACTCTTACTGTTGAGTTTTGTAGCTCAGCGAATGAAACTTCCATCCAGCCTCTCAATTATCTCTTCTAAGTTTCTTCCCTGTATCTCCTTATGCCCACGTTGCCACTCACATAACATTTCAAGGATCTCCCCATCCATTCCATCCTCACAATCTTTTTGAGATGCAAAATTAATTATTCTTCCATCCAGCAAATATTTCTTACATGTTTTCTGAGGCTTTGGGAGTATACAAAGTACAGCTTGACTGTGTAGATGCTATATTGCAGGATAGACGGTCATGGGTTTATATGTGGCTATATAATAGAATAATATGTAATATGTAATAGTATGTAATAGTATGTAAGAACCATGAAGGAAGATAAGAAGGGGGTTTTAGGCAGGTAGTCGAGGAAGATTCTAGAAAGCTGACGTGAGCAGGATCAAGGGAAGGAATAAGCCAGGTGACTATTAGGGGAAAGAATGTTCCAGAGGGGAAGGTCGTACACTGGGAGGCTGCTTTCTGCATCCAGAGAGCAGCCAGCAGGCAGGGTGGACAGCCAGAGGCAGAATGGAGGAGGTGTGGCCAGCTGGTGACCGGGGGCAGGACCACCCTGGGAGGCTTTGGCAGCCATGGAAAGTTTTTCCGCAGGATAGAGGGAAACCTTGACTCCTGTTTCAAAAAAACTGCTCCCTTTGAGCTCTGAGGAATAAACTGTAAAAGATCAAACACAGTTGCAGGGAGATCAGTTAAGGGGCTTCTGCATAGTTTTAGTTGATGGATTTATCTGGCAGTATTTTCTTATGGTAAGATATGGATCACACAAAATCTACCTTCCTAACCTAATGTGCTGAACACTCCCCTTGGCTAAGGCCATCAACACCATCATTCTGAGAACATTTCTGCATTCAAAACTGAAGTTCTACACTCAATAAACAGCAATTTCCCATTTGTTCCTCTTCTTAGGTCCTGGCTACCATCATTCTACTTTCTTTTTAAAAAATCTGGTGACTCTGGTACCTCGTGCAGGTGGAATCATATAGTATTTGTCCTTTTGTGACATTATTGTACTTAGCACATGATCTGTCCATGTTTCAGCGTGTGTCCCAATTTCCTTCCTCCTCAAGTGTGAGCAACACTCCATTAGATACATGTTGTTTATTTCGTTGGCCACTCAGCTCTTGATATTTGTGTTGTTGCTGTCTTTTGACTATTACTAATGATGCTGCTATGAGTAGGAGTATAGAAATATCATCTGAGAATGAAAATTCTTTGATATATACCCCAAAGTCAAATTGTTAGGCCATTTGCTGGTACTTTGATAGAAGAGATCACAGGAATCTATTCCCTTGCTTAAAAATGTTTAGTGGCTTCCTATTGTCCCTAGGAGAAAGCTCAAAATAAATTTAATATCAATCAAAATTGTGCATTATAGACAAAAGCAAAAAATAGAAAAATGAGATGAAATCAAACTAAAAGGCTTCTGTACAGAAAACAATCAGCAAAGTGAAGCGACAACCTATAGAATGGAAAAAACTATTGACAAACTGCACATCTGAAAAAAGGCTAATATCTAGAATATATAGAGAACTAAAAACTCAATAGAAACATACAAATGATCCAGTTAAAATAGATTTTAAAAAATCAGATGTGATGGCACACATAGTAGCTCCATCTTCTTGGGAGACTGGGACAGGAGGATGGCTTGAACTCAGGAGTCGGCCAGTCTTGGCAAAGGACCTGAACAGACACCTCACAAAAAAAGACATGCAAATGGCCCACGTGTGTATAACAAACATCCTCCACATCACTAATTATCAGGAACACATGAATCAAACCCAGGAGATACTACCGCCTTCCAGTTAAGATGACCAGGAACCAAAGATAAATGCTGGCAGGTGTGGGAACATGTGGGAATTCTTATACACTGTTGGTAGGAAAGAAAAGTAGCAGAGCTGCCATGAAAAATACTTCCTCAAAATATTAAAACTAGAACTACCATGTGATCCAGTTATCCCAATACATTGGAGCTTCTGTGTTCACTTCAGCTCTATTCACAACAGCCAGGAGCTACACACAGCACAAGTGCCCATCGGGGGGAACCAAGACACATGCTATATACAGAATATTATCCTTCAGTGAAAAAAAAAAAAAGATGAAGTCCTGTCACCTGCAGCAAGCCAGGCACAGAAAGACAAGTACTACATGATGTCACTCACATGCAGAATCGAAAGAAGTGGATCCCATATACGTGGAGAGTAGGATGATGGATACAGGGGCTGGGGAGAGTGGTGGGCAGCTAGAGACAGCAAGAGATTGCTTAATAATAAATGAGACACATCTTGATGGAGGGAAAAAGTTCTAATGTGCTATTCGGTAGAGAAGTGACTGTAGTTGACTATATTGCATCACATATTTCAAAATAGCTAGAAGAGGGGATTTTTGAATAATCTCACCATAAAGAAATGATGAATGTTTGAGACAGAGAAATATCTTGATCTGACCATTTCACACTGTGTACATGCATTAAAGCACTGTACTGTTCTCCATAAATATATATAATTCTGTCAACTAAAGAAAACCCTGCTTTGATCTCTCACTCACCAATCCTTCACAGTCTCCCTGTTCTGACGCTGTGAGGTCTAGTGATCTTTCCAAACACCTTGAATAGGCCACTCTTTTTTATCTGAGAACTGTCCCCAGCCCAGCTGACTTGTTCTTAACCTTGCTTTCCCTGGAGGGCCCTCTCTGACCCACTCAATTCTGATAGGTTTTCAAGTGTAGCCATCCCTGCACCTTGCTCTTCTTCTGCCTTAAATGTTTCCTATCCACAATGCTACGCTGTTTCCCTTCAGGTCCTGGTTTCTGTGCCTGACATAGACCTGGAGCTTCCAGGTAGAAGAATATCTACTGAGTAGAGACAGAAAGAATATGCAATATATTTACTCCTTGAGACATAATACTTTGAACTCTGAGTCTTCAACAAAAACATCATTAGAGTCCAGACAGATAATCTGTGAACTGCTGAAGGCTTGGGATTGATAAAACTAGACAATGGTGGAACTCGAGGTCTGCAACATTTGTGTAACTGGGTTGCCACCTGCCACACGCACCTCTTTAAGTGATAATCAGTTAAATCCCACCAGCCCATGAGCCACATTTCAAGTGCTCTGTGACCACTGGCTACAATCCCGGCGGCACAGACTGCAGGCTGTGCCATCACTCGGAAATTCCTGTTGGAGAGCACTGCTCTAAGGAGTGTGTGTGTCACTCACCGAAGGCGTCCAGGTTTAAAAATTTGAGACCCTGGCCAAATGAGAGACAATGGATCCCTCCATTTCTAACTGCTGTTTTCAAAACTGAACTTCGAGCTAAAACTAGATACTCACAAATCACATCACATGGATGGATCTTGGCAGAAATGAGAATCCCTGTTACAGCGGAAAGATGTTGCTTACTTACTACCTACTTTCCACGGTGGGTCTTCAAAAGAGTTTCCTGATGTGAGGGCTGGAACTAGTGACATGTTCAAAATCATAACTTCTTGTGTGAATTCATCACAAACTTGTTGCCCTGGCCACTAAAAGTTGAAAGTTAAATGGTGACCAAATTGTAGCAGATCAGCCAGCCCCACTCTTTACGTAATGTGAACCTTTAGCTTAGCCATATTTTTCCTATTCTACTGCCCTTTTAAAAAATCTTGTGACGTGTGTTCTATAAATTTTAAAAAGTGAATGTAATTTATTCATTTTGGCTCTGGACAGTATCCTCTTGGATACATGCACTAGAGTTTAATTCTCTGTCCCCTCCTAACCAGGTGCTGGCTGTGTCTGCTTTCTCTGTGATGAATAAATTAACTGATGCTTCTGTGCCTCTCTGCCAGCCTGCATGAGAATATGCTGAGAAATAGGACTTGGGGTTGGAGGGTTTGCTTATTTTCAACTTGGAGGTATTTGTTGCCGAATTACACTTCAAAGCTTGTGTCAATTTACATTCTCACCATCTATGTGAAATTCTCACATCCTGCTATCATTTGGAATTATTGCAATTTCCCCCAATATCATGGGTTGGAAATACCTCATTTTGTTTTGTATCTTCCCCGACACTTCCGGTGTGTGTCCGTTTTCATCCTCAATGCCTAACTGTACTTTTTCTTTTGTGAATTTCTAGTACATAACTGTGCTCATTCTGTACTGTGTTGTTTGTCATTTTCCTGTTGACTGGTGGAATTTATATACATCTATTTTTAAAATAATAGCTTCTTTTGGATATAATGAATATACTAAAATTTCACTCTTTTAAAATGTATAACTCACTGTATTTTAGTAAACTCTCAGTTACCCAACCATTACCAGTGTCTAAATTTAGACCATTTTCATAACTCCCTGAAGAAATCCCATACCCATTAATGACTATTCCCCACTCACTTCCTGTGGCCCCTCCCAGCCCTAGGCAATCACAAGTCTACTTTCTGTCTCTAAATATTTGTCTAGTTCTAACATTTCTTATTGATGGGCTCACACAATAAAGTCCATATTGAAATAAAATGAGGTATGAATAGTTATTTTAATGAATTGTAGGATGATATTTCCATTTTGAATTATATAAGTGGCCCAATGTGTTCAGATATATTTCACTTACATCTAAATGTCATTTTAAAAAATTTCAGGAAAACTTATGATGAACAAATATATATTTTTAAATCCTGGATTCCTATCTCTGGCATCTTTCACCTTCAAGGATTCCCCAGAGATCAAAATCTCCTTTTTGAAAAGCACTGGCCCGGAGCAAATCATAGTCTAAACACCACTCTTGTAAGAACAGAGCTAAATTCAGTTTTGTTTACATCTGGCTGAACTGAAAGGGTTCATTTCAAAAAAGAGTCAAGGACTAGAAAAGGAAATGGCTTGGAATGAATCGAAAATATTTAATGTTCAAGATTTAGGAAGTACAAGAGAACTTCCAGTGATTGTCAACTACACTATTGAAAAGAAATCCAATGTTAAGATATCCAGGCAAACCAAAGTTCTTTGGGGAAAAAAAAAAAAAAACATAAAGTACATACACATATGTGTATATAACACAGTATGTAGTGCATAAATGGGAATGTGGCACATGAAATCCCCCTTGAAAATTCATACATTGAGAATAGAATGGTGGAGAAGGGAAAAGAAGGGGTAGTCCTTATTAGGTCAGTAATTTATACTGAATACATTAGGGTTAAATAGAAATGCAAGTGAATTCTAATTAGTAAGTCAAATATAATGTGTTACAAAGGAAACAGTGAAGGTGTTCATTGATTTTTCTTGCACATTCTGATAGGCAAAAAGATGTTTTTAATTTTATGGATCGAGAGTTCAGTATTGTGTTATTTCCTATGAATGCCTTGGGTTTTGGAAATGTAAGTTCTTCCGATGTGTCTTTCATTGTCAGTGTGGTATTTGTTTCCTCCTTAAATGTAATCTCTTATAGATGTTATGTAACACACATAGCATTTTGTACTTTACCATGGGGGCTTACTAAATGCTCTTTTCTGGCAGAACAGATGCTGCCTATGGACCTGGTTACACAGACTGATGTCTCCCAGCAAGTATATGAATGTTCAGATATTTGGGTATGTGATAGACCCGAGCATTGATAAGATTATAATATAAATGCAATGTATTTTCTTTACTTGAAACTTCTACTTATTTCTTACCAGTTGGGTTCATCTATTTATCCTGCTTCTAAGGAGAAAATTGCCAAATCCCCCGTGCGATCTCGTGAAGTAGAATAAGGAGACTCACGCAATATCTACACCAACACTTCAGTGACCTTGATGAACACAGGGAGAACAATCTAAAGCAGAGGCTATTTCAAAAGCACTGTAATTTATTACTTTCAGGCACAACACAAACTCAAGCAGCAGGCAAGATGTCTTCCTGTCAAGGGCTTCTGAGTCTGTATTTATGTCTCACTTAGGACAGACAATGTAGACATGAGCATGTAGTGGGCTAGACTGTGCAAAGCAGGCTGTACAAATAAACACGAAAGTGCTATGGATACTCTTATTTTGTTTCTTAATTTGCTTATAAGGTATTTTAAAGCGATGAGCAACGGTACAGCTTCTGTTGCAGACGTACATACTTCAAAGTATTAAACGATTAAGATTCAGACAGTAACACCAACGGTGTGTACCCTGGTACTAACCAAAGAGATAGACAGTTAATGGGCTGCCAAATATTCAGTGGGGATGCTTAGTATCTAGAGAAGGAGTTTCAAGGGCATGTGAATTACTCCTTTCTCAAAATCTTTCCATTTCTGCTTCTGCACTGCTAAACGACCTAAAAGCAGCCCTACTTTTCCATTGACATGGTTTAACATTTCTGTATGCTATGTACTGCTAACGTCTGCTGAACGTGGATAGAGTCATTTCTTATGTGGAGGTATTTCGGGGGGGGGCATTTCTTATACAGCTGTTACCTTTCAGAGTGCTATTTAATGTTTATTATGGGTCATTCTTATAAGAAATTGTATGACAAATTTATCTGGAGATTTGGTGATAGGAAAAAGCTTTTTATGAAAGATGGATCTTTTAGTTGGTGATCAAAAGAATAAAAGAATAAAAATCTCTGTTTGCTCTGGACCATAGGAAGCTCAGAGTATCAATCAGTACATCATTGTAGGTTCTAAGGTGAATTTTTTCTGGCTTTTTCCTCAGCATGGGTTCTGCACTGCCCTCTCAATTTAGTTTTTAGCTGTCCTGGTGCAAGGAGATTTTTATTATACTGCCTTTGGAGAAGTAGGAGGAGAAATCATAAACATGTAAGTGAATATTTAAAGCAGTGTGGATTCCTAATGTTGCTGAGGAGTCTCCATTTCCCACATTCCACTGCAGGCCCAGCCCGCTGGCCACTTTTCAACCCACTGTGATCCTCAGACTGACTGTGGCCTCATTTCCGGTGGGTCTGCTGTCCCATTTCAGCTGGACCCACACCTCTCTCTTCACTTTCCCAAAAGCCCTTCTTCATGGACTTTCTTAATAGTGCTGCTCAACTCTTTTAACTTCAGTAATGTCTAATGTTTTGCATTTACTCACTATGAAATCTGCATTTATGTTCTAAAAACCCTCCTTGCCAGCAACTGGAAAGAACTGAAGTGTCCATCAGTACAGAGGGGGATAGAGAAGCCATAGTGTACCAATACAGCAAAATTGGTTCAGCAAAGCATTTAGTCTTAAAAGACTATGTACTTATTTACTTAAGATATCGGAAACTGCAAAGATACAGGAACAAAAACCAATTTGCCAAAGGTTGGGGCAGAGGAAGGATCTGAGCAAGGGACACTTGAAAGAACTCTTTCTAACGCTCTGTATCCTGTGTGTATAAGAATGTTGTACACACATCAAAGAATCTGTGTGTGAGCTAAAACTAAGGACTGTATTGCATGTAGAGGTTTAAAGGACAGGCTGCACAGTGGGAGAAAATGTTCAAAAACATATTTGACAAAGGATGTGTATCTAGAATATATAAACAATTCAATAATAAGAAAACAAACATTCCAATTAGAATAGCAAGATTTGAACAGACACTTAACGATGACGTACAGATGCTAGAGTAAGCACATGAGAAGATGTCCAACAATGCCATTTGACAAATGCGAATTAAAACCACCATGAAATATACTAATTAGAACAAGTAAAAATAAAGTATTTTAAAAATTGACAATACCTAGCACTGATGAGGAAGAACAATTCCAAATGTTGGACTCCTGGTGGGAATGTAAAAGGGCTGTGGCTAAC